>JAQFZW010001796.1:0-22543 GCA_034687055.1 Heteromurus nitidus
ACCGGCACTCCTTTTCGAAAGAAGACATTACCATGATGATATTGAAAATGGCATATTATATCATCGTGGTGGTGGTGGTGATATGGTGGTGCGGTGTGAAGCAGTGCAAAAATAAATATCAAGTATATCTTGTGAACACTTTTCAGTTTAATCATCTAATCTTGTTCAAGAGCAATAATCGTAGCCAGTTGCTACATTTCCTTTCCGCTAATGCTCCCTTAATACTATTATTCCTTCTTTTGAGGAAAAACCTGGAACAAGTTTTTCTCTTAATTCTCGTTATCATCATCAACTGATCAATCACACGTTTCCAGATTATGATGTTACTCATTATTCCCTTGTCGGTTCGAATTTTCCACCATCTCCTCTCCTCTCTCCTTTACTTACGCACGCACTGATAAAGTGGTCAACAACTTAGAACATCGACAATCCACCTAAAACCTTCTTTATCGTGTGCTTCAAATCCATAAAACCGAATAAGCTCTTTTTTTCTAACCAAGGCTAGAGCTAATTATTATATACACTGTAAATAATATATTCTCAGATTGTGGAAGACAAAGGGAAATTTTCCCTACTCAGAGCGAAAAATAAAAATATATCCGATTCAGTGTGCTTGACATAACAGGATTTGTTGGTGGCAGAGAGAGAACGAGCTAATGGCTTCTGAAAGGCATTGTTTTTATACAATTTTAAGCCCACAACACAACAATGCCACAACAGGGATCGTATTAGTTACAATCTTTTGCTCATGTGTGTTGTAAATTTTTGGTGGGTGTTTGTCGTCAACGGTAATAACAATCTTAAGTCAGTCAGATAATATTAAAGTTTAAAAGGTAGCGAAACTCTATTTTTTGCCCTACTGCAACCTGCGAGAGCGAAATGCAGGGGTTATGTGTGAGGTTGCACATTTTAATATACCTGAGCTAATATTCTCTGGCTCTGAGCTTTCCGCCCAACAACACAACTTTGTATATTATGTGTGTGTGTGTACTCGTATCCAAAGAGGCAGAAAGTTTAAAAGCACGTTTCACACTAAAATGGGCAGACGAAAAGGTCAAATGGAATAAGTTAGTGGCGACGGACGACTTCAACAAACAGACGACACATACTTTTCGTCCTGCTCCTTCTCCTCAGTTTCCCTGCTTTGGCCGATGATGATGATGATGACGACGACGAAGATGATGATGACAGTGCAGTAGGCAGAGAGAAGATACCTTCAACATGTGAGTACTTCCAAACACAAAATTTACTAGTTTCAGTTACAAACGACAACGCAAAAGATCTCCCAGCGCTAGGAGACCCATTATACACATCCTTCTTCTTCTCCCTCACATTCTTCGTGGTGAACCGAGCCTTCGACTCTGTGTGAGCCGATAGATGAGCAGAGAGAGCAGATCAAAAAGATAAGGACATTGCGGATGAATTTACTGTTGTGTAAATGAGAAAGGAAACTTCCTAAGAATTTTCGGTCTCTTTGTCCACATTAAAACTGTACTCTCCTCACCAATTACGCATCATGGCAAATGTCTGGAGGTCTTCTCTCTCTTGCCTTCTTCTTCTTCTCAGCTTTCATATATATGCCATGAGCCTCTGGTCATGTTTACCAACTCGCTCTAGAGTAATCTACCTTACTCATCACATCACCTCGATGATGCTACCACCTCCCAACCAACCTGGTGATGTGTGATATATGCACAAAATATATATAAAAATTATAAAGTAGCTCTACGCTGATGTGTGATTTCCCTCTGGAAAATTAATAATAATAAAATTCAGGAAAGAAAGACCTCCTTAACCTTGCTCTCGTCATCAGCATCACATCTTAACGCCACATTATTATCTCTATAAGCCGTATCACTTACTTTGGTTTCGGTTTGATGAATCGTCTAAAACTCTATCTCTCCCTACCTGTCAATATATAAAATTCTCTCAATGTTTGACTAAGCCTCACAATACACTTATTATTGCCTCGCTATTGATTCTTCCCTTTTCTCTAACAAGGTATGTATCGGCTGAGTGGTTTAAGTGGTGCAGTGAGTGTGATGTGCGGAGGAGAGCAGTGCACTATGTGTGTGTGTGTGAAGCTCGTCCTTTTCGGATTCAACGAACCAGCAGAATCGAAGGGCGCCGTAAAAACCGACAAAACTTCAGAGAAAAACAATACTTTTGGGACGGATGAGTATATGAGACATGCACCTTCCTGTCTGCTCATCCATGCACTTCGATTCTCAAACATCCATATATCACCATCCTCCATCATCTTCATCAGCAGCACCACCACCATCACCAACCTCAACAATAAATGCGAAGTACAGTGTACCCCACAGCAGTATTAGGCTTTTTTGAACAACCCATATCACCCTCTACATGGATACTGCAAACAAGTAGATTAAGCCGTAACCCTAAAACCGGTGTAGACTTTTTTAATTTGAACAAAAATGCAGACACCTCAACAAAAAAAACCTTTCATCGTACATCGTATGCACATAAAACTTTGGGTTTTTACCCAACTCTGCTTTCTAAACTTTTACTTGAACCTTTAAAAAATGGAAATGGAAGGATACACTGTCCATATAAATTACAAGTTGAAAACTATTTTTTTCTTTGCAGCGCACCTCCTTCCTCTGGAAAACAACAACGTCTGCAGATAAGAACTGCTGGAAATTGTAACTAAAAGCAACAACCGCTTTCTTTCATATATATTCTATATTCAGGTATATATATACATATATATATTCATGATGAGAGGATTTCATAATCAATAAAAAAAGTCGATGAAAATTACATTTTCTCAAAAGCTGGACTCCCATGTCAGCAGCGAAAAAATATGAATTTTCTAGTGTGTGTGTCACATGTGCAAGTTAGGCAAAAAATATTATTGCAGAGGTCCTATATCCTTATCCCTTCTTCCCCTCCAAACTATATATTTATCCTATGCACAAAAACCCATCCTCCTCGCACATCATCTATCCCACTGAACATGAGAAATAGGTGGTCTATATAAATTTAAAATGAAGTTAAGAATTTTTGTTACCTCATTTCAAATACTATAGATTATATTTTTCACTCTTCCCCATTTCACGGTGTAAAAAGACGAAGGAGAGAGAGAGAAAAGCAATTTCAATAATCGGACAAACTGTCATTTCAAATGTTCTATTTTAGAGAAACTTATCATAGACATGGAGGAAAAAAAGTATAGTGAATAACTTGAAACAATTTATTATTCCGCTTTCAGTTCATTTTTCAAATTTCCAAACACGATATATATCACTCCTTTTCCTTGTAAACGTTCAAAAAAATGCTTCATACTCACCAATCTTTTTTTGAGGGCGACCAACCTACATTCATTTACAGGGACCGGAAAATTGCCAACTGCAATACCAAAAACCCTTTACCCTATTTTTTGCCACACGAGATAAGCAGAATTCATTTTAAATCAAGCTTCCCGAGAAATCGTTGGTGACTAAAAAGTTGAAAGTCGTAAATGCATATATTATTATATATTAGCTTTCATCGCCCATGGAAAAAATCATGGAGTGGACAATTTTTAAGACACTTTCCGACAACTTCGTGGAACACTGAACATCAGCAAAAGACAAACTCTCTGGCGTAAGGACGAAGAAACGATTTTTTTATACCGAAGTGCACTGGCTTCGTGTACTAAACCCCGGTCGCCAACATTCATCGTATCCATTTTGTCAGTCATGTGTGCATATAAGCGCTGGAGAAAACACACATCTCACAGGAAGCCGTCGGTCGAATATATTATTTAAATAAACAAAAAGTTTGTAATTCAGCTTTTTATTCTTTCAAATACAAACTTGCATTTATCCATGCCGGAAAAAGGATTTAAAAAATAGTGTTCAAAGGAATATTCATCCATACATTAATGCCACTAGCCACTACTACTATTGTACATATGAGGAAAAGCAATTTGAAAGCGAGCATGCACCTCAAGTATTAGCTTTAAAATATTCAAGTCAATTCAGGTGATAATGTCAGACAAATTGCCAACTCAAATGCAGTCAATAAACTTTCAGTTTTCATGTGCCATTTCCAGATTTCCCACTTATGGAAATCGATGTAGCGGCACACATATACGATAAATTTTTTGTTGGAATATAATGAGAAAAAATTGTCCACATGACATAATCATGATAATCGTCGTCACAATCACCCTCTCTGTCTCTCTCTCACTCCCAAACGCAACACCATTTTCCATTCCATCCTTGAACTCGAAATAGTACTACTACCACTTCAAAGTCTATATTATATTCAATATTACTCCACAATGAGCCTTGTCTCCTTTCCCTATCTTCATTTTCATAACTGCCATTTTATATCATTTATTTTCGAGTACACAATGTGCCACTCTATAGGAGGAGCCCGCAGTTTCTCTATTCTTTTTAACCCTGGATTACCCCATGCATTTAAGGTTATTAAGTTTTGTCGACCACAACTGTTCTCATGGCTTCATTCACGGAGAATTCACAAGGGTCCAACAGACTCACGTCGCATCAAATATCATAATCATGAGCATGATCAGGAGGACGACGACGACGATGATGATGATGATGATTCTCTTAATAAAATATGTACAACCAAGCAAAGAGAAGAGTCGCACTGCCACTTCCACTCCTCGAGCCCAGAGAGACAAAAAAGTCTTTTGACAGAAAAGGTTCAATCAAAACTTGAGCAAAGAATATGTGTTCCTATATACAGCATATCGAGCAGTTATATACTAGATCCGACATCATCATCATCATGTACACGTACACTCCATCCATTACATACTTGCTCACATCATGTACATCCATTATGTGGGGCATTACGTGTATGTTAGTTGTAAATGCAGGCTCTGATAAAAAAGGGGGGAGTAAATCGTCGCAGTGCACATTGAGTAATTGTAAACTTATTCCCGGATCGAACCCGAAACTAAAGTTAATCCAGGGAATGGGAAAATATTACACAGCTCATGTTAGGCTATATGTCCCCCTTCCTCCCAACAACCTAACAGAATAAAGGAGAACAGCATTCTCCATTTAAAAATCCACTCTCTCTCTCTACAAAAAAAACTACACATCTTCATCATATTTTTTGAGACACGGCTCAATATTATATCTCTGCTCTGGGGTCTCACTCCATATTCCACACGGACAACACTCCACACCACCATCATCATAACTACTCATTCACGACAGATAGACAATATTAAATAGGATCAAAAGGGAATTTCTCCTTCATTTAGCCATTTTGCTGAATGAAAAGAGTAAACATACATTTTGTCTGTTTTCAACAAGCGGCCAAGCCAGGCAGGGTTTCATCCAGAAAAAAAACGTTGTGTATAGTTTTTTTTCAATAGAGCCATACAAAGTTTGCCAGGAGCGGCAACAACTGCAGGAGTAGCCCTTGAAATTAAAGTTTTAAGGGAAGCACACAAGTACAGAGGAATATTTATTGTGAGAGTGAAGAAGAGTAGTAGAGTAAGGTCGGTGGTGATACTGCAGCAGCTGTGAACTCACTCACACAAGAGGAGAAAAAAAGAGATAAAAAGCTGTCAGAATTATTATTCCTTCTTATGAAAACTCAAACATGATCAGCATTTACTAAACCATTCAACCTTCTTGTTAGGAAAAAAATAAAGCGATGTATATATATCATTCTCTATGTTCCATATATCCAGCAGCCATACTGAACAACTTTGTATTGTGATTGTAAATACAAGGATTATGCATGTAAATACACAAACATTCACAAAATATAGTTGGCATGAAATTTCAGAAGCGAGAGAGAGAGAAAGAGCTTTTTATCACCATCACAAAATCTTAACCACACCAATTGTTTCCCAACGATAAAGGACATTGTGAAATAGATTTTTTGGGAAATGGAAATATATGCGCGCGCACCATTTTACTTTTTATTAATATCATATTTTTCTTTTAAAAAACTAAAGGGTACGACATAAAATGCGGATACACAGATTTTTTGTTACTCTTTTATAAGTATCATTGAGAGGACGAATTATGTGTGAAAAAAATTATGCTTGTGGAGAGAACAGAGGAAAAGTAGACAAAAAACCTACTTTTTCCCCACTTCCATCAAACCAAAGACCATTGAAATAAACATCTGGAAAAACTCTCAGTTCTTTGTATGGATGAGTGAAAACGAGGAGCTGGAAAAAGGAGCTAAACCCCACCCCTTAATTTATTGTAGTATTTAGAAATCATAATAACTCTCGGAGCCATAATGATTCCACGTATTTTCCTTCTTTCTTTCGCTCTCTCCTTTTCTAATTTCCTCTTCACTCACTCACTCAGAGAGAGAGAGAACAAAAAAGGTTTTTAAAAAACCTTCATCGATGATATTCGCTCAAAAAGGAAGTATTGCTTTTTGTTGATGGATCATTGTATTCACATTTCACGCTTGTTAGTACATAGGCCATCAGACATTGTACATTCCCCTACCGCGGAAGATGATGTGTTTAGCAAATGAATTAGTGGAGCACAATAAATCGAGTCAGTACAAAACCCACTCCGTTCCCTCGTTCATTGGAGGTGTACCAAAGTCAGAGTCGAGACTATATTAGTTCTCCTTTCATATTGCAACTATCACAAAAAAACCTTCTATTGTCGTTGTTTCCCTATGAGTCCTCCACAAGAAATCACTGCTTTGCTAAACAATAATCATATTATTTCGAAAGAGAGAGAGAGAGAGAGAAAACCACGCCAAAGTTTTAATATGCCATTTTTATATGGATTTGAAAATTTCAGTTATACAAAACTACATCACACTGTGATGTGTAGGTTTTTTTATTGTCATTGAATGAGTCCCCGCCTGTCAGCAATTTCGACAAACTCCCTGGGGAAAATGAGGAGTGCATTTACAAAACCTTTGTAGCTATAGCAATGAACAACAAAGCAGTCATATAAGCAGTTTACAACAAAAGACATCAAAAAATATACTCAAATTTGAATGTAAATTTCCAGCTCATTTTCAAAATTCTTAACGCTGCCGAAGAGTTCAATTCAGTTTGCATTGCCACGGCAGAGAGAATTGAACACAAAATATACAATGAATTCACACGTTTATATAACTCGACATGCTGATCACTATGGTAATGTCAGAATATATCAACGGTTTTTTAAAAAGAAATCCCTTTCATTTCATTACCAAGTTCGACTTCCACGTAAAAAAATTATCAGTATCATCAAGGGAAATACGAAGCTATTAAATGCGTACATTTTTCATTTCTACGACGAAGGTGTATGATGCTTCCATATCACCCTCCTAAAAGTTTGAACATAAAACTTCATGTCTATAGATATAAAATGTGATATTATTTCACCTCAAATGAATACATGTAAACGATGCATCCATAATATCTTTGTAGGTTTTATATAATAATTTCTTGGAGGAGGCTGACTAATATCATATACCTACTATCCTATCCACTATCATACTACACAAATCTCATTTCCGACGTCCATCCGACATGCAAGTTAGCACGAGGATAGTGTATAGAAGAGATTGTATTATGTACTTTTAAGTACATTTTTAGTAAGTCGTCGTATGTGATGGAAGATCGAGCATGTTTACTTGCGTGACTTGAAGAGCGGAAGTGAGAATAAGTGGACATCGTGACTAAAAATGTCTTGGAAGGTCTTTTTACTGATGAAACATATTGAACATGACACTTTCAATGTGTTGATTGGCTTGTCTTATGTCACATGCTATATTTCTCGGTTTACTTCACAAGTCTCATAAGATAAGATGAGCCTTTAGCTGAATATAAGTATGGACATATTTCTTCTTCATGTTTCTCCTGTGAAACTCGTCATTGCTCGTTTTCAGCTTTTACTTTGATATTACGCTGCGATGTCATCCTACTCATTAGAGTTGCACGCTGCTGTTGGCAATGAAATATCGCTACCGAAAATAAAGTTCCTCATTTTAGAATGCATTAAGTTCACTGCCTATCTTCATTGTGTTGCATCTTGGGTTTCTCGGTATCTATGATGAAAATGAAAGCGCTCTTTCTCGGAGATTTTTGTTGTTGTCGCTCCAGTAATGAATCTAAATTACGGCGAATCTTGAAAGACAATATTGTGGTAGATCTCATACTGCTGCAAGTCGAAAGAACATCTTTAGGAAATCCCTAGAGCTTTGGCCAGGAGGCAAAATGGCATTCAACTACCCAACTCCTCTCACTCAGCGTCAGTGCAATGTATTTGGACTGGAGGAGAAGGACTTTGTACTGTATACAAACCACGTACAGCTTGTATTTGAGGAAGAAAATGATGCAGCACACTAAATTTCATGATTACCATGTCCGTCTGCTGTCTGCATCTCGAAGAATCCAACTTACTCAGGGAAAACGGGAAGAAAGGGGGAATGAGAGAGAGAGAGAGATAAGAGCACAAGTTCGACAGGGCTGGTCTCATCACTCTCAGGAATACGATACTTGTGACCCAAGGTATAAAAACAAAAAAGACTGCGCCTTTGCACACACAAACCCATCTTACACTTGAGTAAAGAGAAACGACGGAGTTTTCGGTCCGCGACTATTACGGGGAAACTTTTGCTCTCTCCAAAGAATGCTTGGCAAGAAAGGGGAATAAATGGGGACTATCACACAAGACAAGACGTCGGAGGCAAAGTATACGGAAGAAAATGGGAAAGCCCATAAAACGACTAGAGAAAGATGAAGGAGAAAAGGAGGAAGAAGGGACGAGAATAAATTGTTCCACAGATATATTCTGTTGAAACCATCCATCCATCTACATCTCCTAATATTTCTTCTTTCTCACCAGCAACGGAGAAAAAGAGGCGAGAGAGCAATTTCTGCAGACAGAAAGATAGATCGAAAGAAAATGCTAGTCAGCACAACTTCAACCAAACACATATATATGTGCACTATTACACTGCATTTTCTCCTCTTTTTCCTTCTCTCTCTCGTCTCCCTTCCACTTTCCACATTCACGTCGTACGGAGAAACGACAACCAAAAATGGAAACGAGAGAAGTCATAAAGATGCGTCCAATGCAATGTAAAAGGGCAGCCAATAGAGAGTCTAATAAAACTTGACAATATCTGACTGACAGTAAGAAACATACATACTTTCAGTTTATACCAAGTTCCACGGAACCGCTACAAGTACACATACAAACTGCAGTTCTCCTTCCTAAACTCCAAGCCCCCCAAAAAAGTCCTAATAGAAAAATGGCGAGAGTTGATAGTTGTACTAGCGCATAGAGAATTCAAAAAGGGAGAAAAGGATGCATCATCACGAGAGTGGAAAAGGCACTCCGTTATTTTCTCTGTCGTCTTTATTGTAAATATACGGTAATGGTAACAACAACTATAGTGCGACTGCTACACTGTCTGCTGCCAGTTTCAGCGCCTTTTATGTACAAATCTTTTCGCTCTTTCCTTCTCTCCTCCATCTCTCGCTTCCTCCTTTCCTCTACACTTCTCGTGTGGCAAGTAAGTGTGCACGCATTTGGAATTCGTGTGGTACACTCGGAGGGTTGGAAGGAGAGAGAGAGGAAAAAAATCAGAGAGAGAGAGAGAGAAAAAGCCACCGCACCATCTTTCTATCTATACAATATTACGCTGGGGCCAGGGAAAAGAGCGAGAAAGTGAGAGAGAGAGAGAGAAAAGATAGCACTTCCGCTCAATAGATCTGCTCTA
This sequence comes from Heteromurus nitidus, assembly GCA_034687055.1. Lineage (NCBI taxonomy): Eukaryota > Metazoa > Arthropoda > Collembola > Entomobryomorpha > Entomobryidae > Heteromurus > Heteromurus nitidus. Next base: position 9,691 of record JAQFZW010001796.1, read on the forward strand.
GAGCCGCACATCGTATTTTGGCGATGAACATTACGAGTAGCATTTTTCTGAAAGTAGAGCTAGCACCAAGGGAGAATGGAATCAATGAGATGAGATGTGACGAAGAGAGAGAGAGAGAGAGAGTCGAGTCCACGCTTGCTCCCATCATGACTCATATGAATCACTACTCTTTTCTCCGTGCCCTCTCTTCCCTTCTCCAGTACTGCCACCTCACCATTCAAAAAGGCTCTCCTCCAAGTCGAGATAAGTACGTTTCCTGACGCTTCCTTTTTTTCTATCGTCTAACAGTTTTGTCATGTTGCACTACATAAAATAAAATGTAATATATTCTCTCTTTCTCTCTCGCCTTCTCTCTCTCTCTCTCTCTCTTCGTTTTTTGCATAATAAGTTTCATCTGTATGCGCTTCGTCACGTTTTATTGCACAATAAGATAGGATTTCACAATGAACTGCATTTGTTGCTTACAGTTTGTCTATCAAAATATGTAAATTCCACAGTGCCCCACGCAAAAACTCACGCTCACACTCGGAAAACTTCAACTATGTTGTATTATGTGTGCTCACTTACATAATACATAATTAGTGTGAATAACACGTTTTTAATATTTCACTGGGCATTTTTTGCAACACCTGAATATCACACGTTGGTTTCACTGATTTGTTTGATAAGTAATTTTTTAAATGTGGAGAACGAGATTTTTTAAATTTTTGTTTTTGACTTACCTTCCCGATTTGGTTATCACCATTTCAGTCCCAAGTTTATGAAATTTTTCCCACAAGTCTCTTCCTTCGAGGGTAACTTTTGGATCGTCTACAACGCCGTCATCATCAGGCGGTATACTTCTAAGAGGTCTGAGATCATCATTAGCTCCAGGTGCCGGGGGAGGTGGATAAGGACCCAATTTTGGCATCAGAGGGTAGCCTGGTGCCCCCAATGGCAAGTACGGGTTTTGGCTGAGAAGTGAGGACACACTAAAATCTGCAGGTCCGGCTGGAGGAGCCCTGGGTAAAAGGAATGGCGGAAACGCCATTTCTGGAACAAGTGAAACTGGTGGTTCGAAACGCATTGAGCCGTTGCTTTCCACCTCACTTAACTGACTGGCTGTTTCTTGAAATCTGTGACGATTAATATCGAGTTGGTGTGAGACGTTCTCGAAGAACTGCGACGAAGAAGAATACAAAACAAAATTCAGGAGGGGAAAAATGTTGATGCCGATTTGAATATTTGCGATGAATGTCGTATGTTTCGCGTCTTTGCTGATAAGAGCAAGGGCCGAAACGCATGTGATGGGGAATAATCGAACAACGCTCTCTTGCCACAATGGAAACGTTTGCACACATAAATTTACATATCTTCCTTCCAATTCCACCTTTTTGTCTCCTTACTTCGTTGCCCGAGACTCGGAAAGAATGTTATCAATTATACGTTGGAGATTTGGTGTGTTTGGACACGAAAAGCGATATGAATGATGTGCGATGTATTGCATGTCCCAAAAAACTTTTGTTCTCTTGCATTCCGATAAGTTGTCAAATATTTCTATATTGCACTGTTTCTCATAATGTATGCATCTGTAAATCGCATGAAAAGTGTTTGTTTGTCATAGTTTCTTCCTTCGTCTTTCGTCCGAGAGCGTGAAGGGAATAAATAACGATTATCGGGAAAATAGGAACTTTGGTTAGAAAAGAAGACTATCCCTTTCACGAAGGGACACACTGTCGATGGCAGGTACGAATCAATGCCCTCCTGCCGGTGGTGATTTGCTATTTTTATGGCTTATGCTCCCATTAGTCTTTCACCGTCGCATGTTAGCCGGTCTATGTAAATTATTCACACATATATTATCTAAAATTTGCATTGGTCTTGTTTTTATTTTGCAAATTTTTTCTCTCTTGTTGATACAATCTCACACTACACGGGGTGTTTGAGCTCATTGCCGATACATTAAATAGTAACACACACGGTGCATTTCGTAATCGCACGATGCCCCACAACCGAGCAGAGAGCCGAACTTCGGGGGCATTCAAAAGAACCTTCGCCTTTTTCCGGGTGGGGGTCCAATGTCCTTCGTAACTCTCCGCTCATATGTAAATTAGACAAGTGCTAATAAAGACGGGAAGGTTGTATAAGTAGAAGTTTTCCGTGACGTTTGTTTAGAACGGCCCCGATTGTTAGTGAGGAAATCTTGTAGTTTTAAATCACGTACTAAAACACTAGTTCTTCGTCACTTTTCCTTGAAATTAAACTGAATTTCTTGTCAAACAATTGTCACAATAACGCAATGCCGAAGGAGATGAAGTATTGCTGGAACACAATTTTCCTATTTAAGAACACGGGGTTGCTGTTTCAACAATCATCTACACAAAACTGCACACTCCAATTTTAAGTTTTTTTGCAACAAAAAAAGTGGTCACAATTGTTCCCTCAAACTTCAATCAACGAGAAAGTCTTAAAATGGTGATGATTCGATTCGGTGCGACAAACTTTGCAAGTTGACAGTTTTCATCCCGATGCTATTAATTCCATGGAATCATAATATTTTCGCCAGAAATCCTTTAGCCACATGAAACCTATCAAAAGTTTTCCCTGGTTTAGACACTTGCACGTGTCTCACCAGTCCTAAATGTTTTTTCCTAACACACTTGTTTTCTAAACTGTAAAATGTCAAACACTTTATTGAGTTTTAGCTCAACACAGGAGTCAGTACTAGAGTTTTCTTGAAAACCTTCCATAATGCTTTTGTGTCGATTAAGTGATGTACTTTCTTCGCATTTTTTGTAGCTTCTTATTGGAACGGTGATGAGGATATCGGAGAATGAGATGATGAGGCAAGATATTGCATCGTATTGTTATCCAGTAGCTGAGACGATGGCTAACTTCCCATCCAACATTGGCCTTATCAAGGGGCCTCCAAAGTCATCCATGGTTTTTATACTTGTCCACAGGATTATTTTTTGCAAATTTCGATTTCCGAGTAATTCTGTTCTCGCTTTCTTCCCGTAATACTTTGAGTAAGAATTGACACCAGGAACACTTGTGTTTAGTCACTCAGTGAGGGTTTTTTTCCTCAGGAATGGGTTGCATGCAAAAACAAGGCCTTTGCCCATGATTTTTTTTCACAACCCGCTGTCACTTCCAAAGTCCCAAAATACGCATAATAATTTTCTGGAAAAAAATTGTCACAAATTCTGGAAAATGTATGTAACTTTCTAGTTCTCAACAGAGTGAACAAAGACTTGATTTTTTTCTCAAAATATAGAGTCCTCTCAGATATATGAGGAACAAACGGTGGTTTGGTTGGTCACAGTGCGTGAAAGATGATGAGTCGTGCCATGCAGTGTGGAAGAGGAACAACAAAAGCAGCGAAATGTTCACTCTGTCTCTCTCGCTCACTCGTGTTTCACTGTGTCAGGTTGAAAGTCAGTGTGAGGAATGGGAGATGGGGAAGCCGTGAACATGAGTGTTATGTCCGTAGTAAGTAGTGCCAGTAGTCGCAGCAATAATGGTTGGTGCTGGTGGTTGGTGGTGGTGGTAAGAAGTGTCTGTGTGTGTAACGTACTTTACTTCACAGAACTTGTGCATAATATCCATATACAATATGATGATCATCGTCTCTCTCACTCTCTCGAGGTAAGTAAAAGTAAAGCGGAGTCAGAGCATTGGTATTGGTGGCAAGAAGACGAGAGGAGCTCACACCAGAGCTGCTCACACACTCGCACATCAAGAAATACACAGAGACAGCCACAGTCTCTCACACTCTCTGCCTCTCAACAAAACACGCTTCGCTCGGGTGAAATACATGGGGAGCAAGTTGAGTTTGAGAGAGAGGAGCCAGGCCAGCAACAGCTTTACCACACGTATTTACGAACACATATTTCGAAAAACGGAGCATTGGGATTGGACCAAGTCACTTCCAAAGAGCAAGTTGACGTTGGAGAGCAGCTGCTCCGTATGCTCACCCTGTGTGTGTGTATGTGTGCATTATATTATGTTTCACACTGGAAGCATTTTCTATTCACTCGTTTCGTATCCGAGAGGTATCATGTTATATAATGATATAATGTCAACTCTCACAGCTCTTAGTGGTGGAAGTCGCAGCAAGCGTGGTAGGAGTGGAGCGAGGCGAATGAGCGAGTCACTGGAGCCAGCTTGGAGGAAAAAAAGAAGTGAGCATGTAAAACTACACAATCGAGTGACTTGCACACTTCGCTTTTCCAAACCACGTCTCCACACATATTCACATCTCTCTCTCGCTCTCTCGCCGTATATGTGTGCTGTTCTCACGATAATGCAGGGAAGGAGTGAGAGAGAGAGAGAGAGTGAAGCTAAAGCAGTTTTTCAAAATCACAATCCGAGAGTAAAGCTCAGTCAGTACGGCTCTTTTTCTCGGCGAAACACATTCTCTCCGATTGGCATTGGCAGTGTGCATTTGGCTCGTTGCTCGCTCTCCGCTTCTCCCAGTTTCACATCTTTTCTCGAACATGCTGCACACATATTATATGAAGATCGGCAAGCCAGGGAAAAATGGATCTCTCGTTGAAGAAAGTGGACAATCGGATGGATGGATGAAAATGCCTGGCTCGCCTTCCCAGCCACTTCATTTATTTACAGTGCTTTTCGTCGTGGTGGCGATGGTGATGTAGCAATGCTTTACTTCCTATTTTGGTGTAACATCGGCACACCAAAATGTGTCTGATACAACACATATCTTTGACTTGCTTGCTTGGCTTTATGTCATATAATCTAACAAAGCATCTCTCTCTCTCTCTCTCTCTCTCTCTCTCTCTCTCTCTCTCTCACTTTCGCTACTTACTCTAGTCCCCGTGGTCCCGGATTCAGCGGAAAAAAAAGAATAAAGGTTTTTTCTTTCACAATATCTGGATGTATGCTCGGAGCACAAGTATGCATGTGCAAGAGAGAGTATATTGTGTGCAAAAGTAACTGCCTGGGCATTGCCCAAAACTTACAGCAAAGTGCAAGTCTTGAAGAGAATTCCTACCGCTGTTGTTTCTCCTGCTGCTGGAGGCTTTTAAGCTCAGCCCAGTACCTCAGCACACACTCTTTTCGGCTCCGTTTTTTTTCGCTCCTTCCACATTCTAATAATGCTTTTCAAGTGAGAATACAGTGTGAACGAGAGGGTAAAGTTGAGCGCAGAGTGTTTCTTTCTCTCCGTTGCTCTCATACTATTGTCTTTCGGGAGCAGGGATGCGCAAATGCAGTCAAATTTGAGTTGTTTCATGTGTGGAAATAATTGTGTAAATATACTCGTTCCAACAATTGTTCAGAACTTTAGAATTGAGAGAATATTTAAATGAATCTATTGGGAAAATGCAGTTGCCACGTGTACAATCTTTTATAACTTATGCAATTGATTTAAATGCAAGTAAGTCATTTCTGTAACGTGAAATTAAAAACTCAAACTGTTTGGAATCTCACTCTGTCCTTTATTAAAATTAAAACGCTTAAATTTCTTGAAACACTCCTAAACCTGCAATTACGTACTTAACTTGAATCCTACTTATTTTCTCAATAAAGCCCTCGAAACTATTTTGAAATGTTTAGGAGACCATTTGCGCACACCGGCGCCGAAACAATGTATTATGCATGAAGTAAAAGAGTTTGCTCGATCATTCCGTGTCTACGTTCATACATAAAGTGTGTGTGGTGGTAACTCCGAAGCTAAAAGAAAAAAAAATTCCTTCTCTTACCACAACCACACATTTTGCCAGCATTATTGTGCAGCTCTTTTCCGTACTTGATGCCTACTCACACTCACGTTATATCGGGCTTTTGTATACGCACAGCATTATCGAAGGTGGTTACTTTCGTTCTCTTCTGCCAAGCTTATATATTCGCATAATCCCGTGTGATGCTAATGATGAAAAGAAGATGATGATACTTCATGGTTGCTTATTTTGTTTGATTTGCACACACATGCATACCCACACGGAGTGAGTGAAGCAAAAGCAGTGGAAGAATAAAAAAAAATATTTGACTTGTCTCAAGAGTCGGATACATGTGTACATTGTTATGCCAAGAAGTGAATGTTTTAATGTACTCAGATAATACATGCGGTTTATATTGAGTTTATATGTATATATGTGGTTGGATGTTACTTACACGATGCATTTTCTCTGTCGACAAGTTACGCATAGGACAAGTTTTTTCCCCGATTGACGACAACACATACACACAATAAAAAGTAGAGAGGAAAAAGACATCTGAAAGAATGTGTTACGTGTGCATATTATATTCGTATATTGTAAGTATATTGTGTTTGGGATGCAACTGGCTGTTTTGTGGGCACTGTCAGAAGTGGCAAAGCAGCCGCCTTCCTGGCCCTTGGTAGCGCCGTTGGGCGTTAATGAGCACGCTGAGTGCCCATTGGTTTCGCCCTACACCCAACCATGAATCCCTGCCCCCTTTCTTAATCTTCATCTTCATTGTCATCTTAGCTATTTTCCTGTACATTTCCTCGTCTACATTTTCCACTTGACGAGAGAGTAAACTCTCTCTCTGAATCTGTTCATGCTTGTTATGGGCTGTTGTATTTGTCACTTGGAGAAAAGATTAAGAAACAGTACTGCTCGAAGTCAACGGAAGATAAGGAGGAAGGACGTTCCGGAAGACTCGAGTTGGCAGAAACCATCTCTCACTCTCGTCCTCACTTTCGCATCCGCATTTGCAAGATTTCAGAATAATACTTTCTCGTGCAATTTGTATATTTTCCAATTTGAAATGAGAAAGAAGAACATGTTTTGCAGATAATCATGCATCTTTTACCAGAAATGCTGACCTTATCCATATCAGTTTTATGTCGTCCCATAAAATAACCAATCTATAATTCAACGAAAGCTTCGTGGAGAACGGAAGAATTTTTTACTCATTTACACATTGCCGCCGTAATATTTATTAATTATTGTATCAGTTATACGTATAGTATACTTGTAAAGCATTCTCGCACTATTTTATTGCGTCATGCCCCAATCTCAACAAATTATGTGCAAAATTTTTTGCTGCAAGTGTTTAATTTCATGGTTTATTTCTTAAAGTGTCCAACACAAGAAAATTCAGGCTTATCACTCAAATAGTAACCAAGATTACAGTACTGAAGAAATATTCCCAGGTTTGACACTTTTTTTTACCAAACTTTTGTGTGTGCATAAACTGCGCGTTTACATTTTCAGAGAATACATAATCCTAATTTTTAAGGATATTGGTACTAATTCGAAGTTTGAAACTTCGTTGTAATTGTCGTTGTCGAATTCTACATTTTAAAAGACCGCATTCTCTTAGAATCGTGAATGAAACGTCAGAGAATTCCTCGTTATGAAAAACCCTAGAGGCCCTTGTTGGTCTGTCCCATGGAAGTAATAAGTATAGCGGATAATCTTGCTTTTTTCTTTGTAAGAAACCTTCTAACAATGTAATCTCAAGTAAAACCAAACAGTTATATAATTGAATATTGAAATGAGATATGCTTTTTTAAAGATATTTGCAGCGCTGATGCTATTACTGGAGCATGTCTAACATTTAATTCAGATAAAGAAAGCCTTAGTTGCAAAACACACTTCATGTTGAAGTCCTCTGATAAATTAGTTCATATAATCGTTCTACAGTTTCCAAAATACTAATACCAAGCCTTTCTCTATTTGAAGCGTTGTTTTCTTTGCAAAAAATATTCCAAGAATTCAAACTTCAAAATATGTCAACAGTCCCTTCATCAATATTTTCTGCAAACTTTAATAAATCGAAATTTATAACATATATTGGTTACATTAATTTCATAATTTGCAGAACCTTCCAACAATATGAGCTTTAATACAAACGATTATGTTCTGAGATTGAAAGGATGCCCGGAAAATCATACAAGCAATAAGCATCCGCACATGTAAAAAAGATTCATGCGAGGTGGCATAAGACGTTGGAAAAAGCTATGAGAGTCATCTACACCCTCCCCAGTGAAATGTAAAGGTGAGCCAGCTACGTTTCCCCACATAGAAAGCTTTTTTCCTTCTCCTTTGCCTTCAGCCTTCCGACAATGCACGTGTAGGTATATCCTTCCCTGAACTGAGCACACAAGACAAGTACAAAAGAGTGGTAGGCATATCAGATATCAAATTCTCTCAGGAAATCCTCTTTTCCTAGGAATAAAGTAGTTGTGTATGTGTGTGGATATATGACGAGACAGATACATAATACATAATATTCCACACATTTAAGACATAACAGCTCGACGTTCCCACTCCTGCATTCCCCCTAATACTTTACTCCGACTACGCACAAAAGCGTAGAGTGAACATCCAAAAGAGTCCACACACACACACATGCACACGTAATATGCAATGGCAATGTACATAAAGAGCCACAAAATTTGAACACTCTCTTTCTCGAAAAAAAGTGAGAGGAGAGCAGAGAGAGAGAACTTTTGAAGAAAAGGGAGCAATGCAATCCTAACGCATGTTATCGTGTTACATTGATACACATACAACACACACACACAACTCACTTCTTCTCCTGACTCGCTATCGCTTAAAGCCGTAAGCTATATGATAAAAGAAGAAAGAAAAGGATAAAAAAGTATTTTTTTTCATGTGGGCAGGGAGTCAGCAAAGTTTGTGTGGCTGAGGGTGGCAGAGCGTTCCTTGTTCGGCGCGATGGTTGACACCCAAGTCCAAGATTTATTGGTCCAACTGTTGGCTTGCGAGTGTGGCCAGAAACGCCTGCTGCTGATGCAGCTGCTACTCTTTATGTATTATTCTCCCCTCTTCTTTTTCCCTTTCCCATTTCCACGTATATTTTACCCGTGTATTGTGCGTGGAGGTAGGTACGTACATTGTACATATATATTCACGTAACACCGAGGCAAGAGAGAGAGCACATATATTTCCAAATGTATCCGTTCCGTAGGAGTTCACGAACGTTTCTGGTTTCCCTGCAGTCGGAGTTGTGATGTGGTGGTGATATGATGTGAATGTGCTACACCGTAGTACTCTCTCTCTCTCTAAATGCATATGCCACTTCACTTCTTGGAGAAAGGAAATATCCTTTCCATGCAATCATGGTGGTCATGAAGCCGTGATGATGATAATGATGATGCAATACGGTTTCCCCTTTTTTTCATGCCACTCTCCGCCAACTTAATCTTTCCAAGTGCATAAAGCCCCCAACACGGAGACCGTGTTACTTTTGAATGAGCTGTCTGAGGAAGGAGAAAAACTGTCATTCCCCGTCGTGTCTTTCCGCTATCCATCCATGCTAGCAATTCTAGGAATGTTCCTCGTGTAGATACTAGAAAAAATATTTTTAAATCTATGGCAAAAGTAAACAAATTGGAGATTTTATTGTATTTTTATTAATAGAAAATACTCGGTTTATTTTTTTCCTAAAACATGAATGAATACGTGTATACATTCTTGCATCACAAATGTGTACGAATCGATGTCTCATATTAAACGAATGCATGACACCTCCCACCACACACCGCACCCACTTGCCCCATGGTGACTTTCAACATCTCTACTCAGCAGATTTCTGAAAAAATGAAAATGGATAATTTTATGTCGGATTTGTTTTATATAACGAAACGTTATATATAGTAGCAAAGCAAATATATATTACATATGCATGTGTAATCTTTGATTCTGTAGGCTTTGTAATTGTAACAAAACCGTGAGAAGAAAAGTAACGTAAGTTGAAAACGACTTTCTCTATTGACAAGGATGTACAGTATTGTTTCTGTGACCACGTTCAAACGTGGTCGTACGTTGATTCCGAGAGACTATGCTAGAGTTGGGGCAATATTTGATACTAATAAATCATTTGTTGGGATGATTGATAAATATGAATAATCATTTACATAAATCTCCGAGTTAGATTGGCTGTGTCCTTCATGTGTAAGTGATCCAAACCATTTACAGGTTGCACACGATTTTTGTACATTTGACACACAAACTGTTTGATTACAGATTTGAAAGGATTTGAATATAAGTATGTAGCCTTAAAGTGTAGGTTAAATCTGTTTCTGTCACCAAAACGGTAAATTCTTAAAATTATTATCCGACAATTTTAGCTGTATTCGACGACGTCATTATTACAATTTTGAAATACCTGTTCCGCAGGAAATCGCTTTAGCTTACCAAGGTCCGGTGGTGATAGTCATGGCACATGTAAGGTCACGTATTAGAGCAGCATTATTTGCAAAACTTTCTCATTTATCCAAATCAATAGGAAAAGCTGCTTGTACTGGGTAAACCAGCAGAACGTATCTTTTCCGTTTTGTTCGCCAGGCAAACAACACAAGACAGATCCCTTTGATCTTCTAATGACGGTTTACCGTGGGAGCCTAGAAATCTGTTTAAGGTTGCTCACTTTTCTGGAAGCAACGTCAGATTTTAGGCCAAAATGTGACGTGGAAAATACAGACGGAAAACGAACTTTGTGTGAGGCTCACTGAGCATGGAACATATTGCGTGGATTGTGATAGGAGAAGCCCAGCTGCACTTCCTGTTGCTTTCATGCTACGGTAATTGGCTTACAAAACCTCGACAGCAGCATTGACTGAAATAGTGCTCGTTGACGTATATCCTCGAAATCGATATCCCGTGTGTTCACTCAAAACCTAATGTGTGACTCGATAAGTCACGTTTATTATTTATCCTGGAAAATTACCCTTGTCTCACATACAACTAGACACACACCGATCATTATTCGCAAAATTTACAACATGCATGCATAAAATAGGAAATGGTGAAAATAAATATAGGAAGTCGTCATTGTATCAAATAAAAGGTAAATAAAATTGAAGCTAACATTTCGTTATATGGAAGGCCGCTAGCAGGGGTTTTACAGTTTTAAACCGAATTTTTGGATTATTCTCAAGTTGGGAAAAATTAAAGTAACTTAGTAACCTTTCCATTCATTACTTGACGAAGGTGGTATGACTTCAAGAACCACATGATGCTTTGATGCATTTTAAACTCAAATACAAAGTATGAAGTGGGTTTACAGTAGTTGAAAAATTCGCAGAAGGCATTTGAAGTTAAATGTTTGCATGGAACAGAGTCAACTCAACAGTGAGTTGTGACAAGGCATTTACGTTGTCCAGCACCAACCCATAGCCTAATATATGTATGTCCAGAATTAACCCATCCCAAATACCAAAAATGGGTTTCGGCTTGTCACTACAAAGTTATCGCGAATCTGAGAAAATACATAAAATTATGATGAGTCATAAAAAAGGGAGTTATAGATTGTATCATAATTCATTTGAACTCTCTCTCTCTAAAAATAACGAAGGAGATGTCTTTCTTCAGATGATCTTTGCCAGTGAAGTAAGCACATAAAGTATAAACATAAATTCAACAAGTTCAAACGCGAGAATGACAGTGTGGAAAAACTTACTCTTTCGATTGACCCGTTCAACTCGATAAAAATGTGTGCATTAAAGGGAAATTTCATCGTCCAGCGTGAATATGAATTATATGTTGTTGGCGAGGAGACGCACCAGATCATCATCACAAGATGCGAGAGAAGAAAAGTATTCAGAAGCCAGTAAAACGATGTAATAAGTAAGGAAAACGATCTTTATGAAATGCCTCGCTGATAACCTTTCACATTGACCCTTTAAATGGTTACCTACTTCATAACACAACGCTTGACTCCTTTTTCCTCTCTAAGGTGATGCGACAGAATGATAAATATTCTCCTGAAAGGCGATAGCAGCGAGAATAAAAAAAGAGACAACTGTAAACTAATCAATACTGTCGCGTTTTATCTCCTCTGCCCCGTTCTGAATTCATATTTATATTTCATCGAGTACTAATCTAAATCAATATCCCAAAAAAGATCTTAGGTACTATTCATCTTTAAACAACTTCATCTTTTTTTTCGTACAAGTCGAATGTCTTCATCGAAATCAGCGAAAGGAGTTGGAGAAGAGAAGATATGTTTTATGTCAGTTGATGATAAAACACCCTCAAATCTTGTAATGAAGCATCTTCAGCCACGAATCTGTGCCACTTTCGCTCGAGTTCATTACACATTTTTTTTATTATTTACAGTTGATGTTCATCGTTCATCCACATAGTTTTATTATCATTGTGTGTATCGGTCTCTTCACTTCAACGATGAAAGAAAAGTGGATTTTTCCAGATGAACTTTTCAACTGGACCAGATATTACGAGTGATAATGATACGCTTTGGCGCACCATTTCCAAGCTATTTCTGTTCTCTCTTAGCCGTTTTCATCAAAAATTATTATTAAACCACCTTGGATTTACCATACACGTAATAATTCAGTTGGCATAAATAAAGGCGGTCTGTCATGAATAACTGCTTATCACCGATCACTCAAATTGAGCGCAACCCCACAAAAGAACCGCTCCTCTACTCAATCATGTTGATGATGGAACTGGAGGCTGCTGGAAAATATTTTGGGCATTATTCGTCGTCAAAGTTCTTCACGCTTTAACCGAGAACATTCTTTTAAATAACTAGTGGACATGGGCCAACTACGTGAATCATAAATTACCTTAAATTTTTACGTTCTAATGCAAACATATTGATTCCGCCTCGCCGCCACCATCGAAATCTGCTCATTTCCAGAGTCGTTCGATATATGTTTTCAATCAACATCAATATTATTATGCCCTTGGTCCGTCATACGTCGACGCCAACGTGAAATATTTCACTCGAACATTTTGTCAAGGAGTGGAAAGATACGAAAAATTGCGTCAAACTCCTGATATCAAAGTATCAACTATGTCAGCCTTTTGAATGGGCAAGGGAGTTCTGGAAAATCTCAAGCTGAAGGGAGCAACACAGATAAGAAAGTGCCAACAAACACATGTTGCGA
>JAQFZW010001797.1:0-22532 GCA_034687055.1 Heteromurus nitidus
ACTAGACTTATCGTTTTTATAGCCGGTTCTGCATGGTTTATCGCTTGAGTTAGGCCGAAGGTAACAAAAACCCTACTCCAAAAATGTATGCACACATTTTGCTGTATTTCATTCATAGTTTTGAGTCATGCTTGTCTGCAGGAATAGGTAGAGTATATAGCCAAAGTGCACTAACTTCGTTCATAGTTGCAATTTCTCATTTTGTTATATAGTCAATTATATTGCTGCACCCAGTTTGTGTCAAATTCGAAAACTAATTGATGTATTTCCCCACGGATGAAATGACAATTACACTAAAAACCGTTGTTAATTGTAAGAAAATTATAGACATAAGTCTAGCCTTACCCCAAAATTTCCGTTGGCGTTCCTGTCGTTGCTCCGTCAATCATCAGACAACCGGTGACTTGGTGCACAAAACTCCATTCCTTCCTCTTCGAACTATATATCGTATCAGATCACCACACAAAACTTTTACCGTTGATTTTCCATTTTAAATAATCTCAGACAATTCTTCTACGTGTAATTTGATGTGCAAAAGATCAACAATTTTACATGTAGCCCGTTGTGAAAGTTTTTTTTCTTGAGTTTAGGAGGTTAGCAAGCTAGTAATTTTTAATTGTGATGGATTCGTGCAATTGAGGTCAATCCTTGGAATTGTGTATTGTAATTGGAAACAAAGTATTATTGTCAACTGTGTTTTACTGCTGACACGTAAAACAAGGTAAACTGAGGACGAATTTAAGCAAAAAAAAATTGGTAATATATCGTACTTCGTTACCGTACAAAAATAAATCACGCGTGTATGGTGTGTAGTAGGTAGCTGGTCGCAGTTCTCACTCTCACAACACAGTTTTATTATTGTTATTGAGACCATTTATGAGTTAATTAGGCGCAGTACGATTGATTATTACGATTTTTGAAAAGTATATATTGAGCTCGAACAATTATAAATTATATGAAAAAAATACAATTGAAAGTATCAACATTTCGTATGTAAGCATAAAATATATGCATGATTGCGTGTAGTATCGCGGTAAATGGGCATAATGAATGTCTATATAAATTTATTTTAAAAACTACTCAGAGTATAAATACTAATAATGCACCCTTTTTTATAGATAATACGAACATCATTGTTATATGAATTTTATCAAGATCTGTGGCAAAATGAGAACAAACGAGATGTTCTCCATTATGTCGAAAGTTAAATAGTCAAAACAATATGGTTCCACGTACTTGTGTCACTTTTGTATAATGACTTTTACAAAAGAAACAAATACCTGGAATAATTACTTTATTATGTTCTTAAATACGGGGAACATGAGAACAGTGACGCAAGTCCGACAACAAAGAATCAGCCAACCTACTATTTTAAGCGAGTTGTTATATATATAACTTGTTGAGAACTCGTTATCATATATAGTATCAATGAAAGCATGATAATCCTTATGCTCGTCGAAAAAAATACCCTATTCCGTTTTAATAACTTTATTATATAAATACATATACAACATATAACTGTATCAACAATGATCACCATGAATTTTTCAACTTGATTTAGTAAAGAATCAAACGATTTTTTATTTCGTTACACAAACAAAATACAAAACATGCTTTATGGAACTGCAACTTTTTCGGTGTGAAAATCTGCATGATGGATATATTTATAACTTTAAAATGTCTTACATTGACACGACGAGAATTCTGAAGTCACACTTAAGGTGAAAGCTAAGGTTTGTTGTTTTTTAAAGAAAAAACTATACATATATATCATCATATATGGTTACTAAACGTTTATATTAGAGGTAAGTTGTAAATATATAAAAATGTGCTTATATATAATACGTTATTTGTGTAAATGTTATATACTGTTCTCTCACAGATTGTAAAAAAACAATTTTTTTGTTAAAAAACTTGTACGATAAATCCTACTCGTGATGTGAATTATGGAGGAAAATGCTGCGCCTTTGGGCGTAGAGGATAAAAAAATACAAAACTATTTAGTCGATAGGTTAGGGTAGAATGTAGATAAATCATGGATAAAATATAATGTTATCCGCTACGGATCCGTATTACTGTGGATAACATTAATATTTAAAGTACTACACAATTTATCGAATACCTTCTAATCAATAAGAAAGGTATATACATTATATACAAAAAAACATTATTACAATTGTTAGGAGTCTGCTATAAAGATTATTATTATTAAACATGAATTGATACATGTTCTCGTCGCTATAAAATATCTAAATGTAACATTAATTATTATATTGATTAATAACTTACTACCAGTACTATTCCTACTCTGCTACTAATCTTGAGACGATGATGATTATTACAATTATTATTATGATTAATTATATAATCTGCATAAATATCAACAAAAAATTGAAACGAATAAATGATGACGATGACCATGTTTGTGCATAAAGTGGAACTGGGATTTTGTACATTTGTTTCGTCCATTTTTACAAAACAACGAAATTCTTCCTCGCATAAATGGGCATAAAAATCACATCAAATTACCTGATATTACATTGTCACTAATTGCGTTATCTTCATTGTCCATGGACTACTGCTATGCACAAATTATATTAATAACACAACCACATTTGACTTTTGAAGTCCTTACCTCTGCATGTTATGCGAGGTGTAATAATATGAAAAGTATGTAAATATAACTCAACCCGACATTATAGCTGTCATTGCATGCACTTTGAGTTATGAGTTATTCTTTAGAGTCTTCAAATTAATCAACATCACATACTTAGTGTGGTCAAATAAATCTAAACGCCATCTTAATTCCATTTCACTGCGGAATTTATGCCTATTATTGAAAATGTCAATAACGACCGCCGAGCGTATTTAATAGGGACCGTCGACCTCTGATGCTTAACATGGGAATTTGGGGGACCCATATCACCGACAATATTCGTCTTACATGCGAATTTTGGTGGGCGACGACATCGGGCTGAAAAGTGCTGGACCACGAAGTACATGGAACGTTTTGTCATTTATCAGCACAACATAAGCTGCAATTTCATTTATTCTAATCAATTCTTCAGAATTTTCAAATATATCGACTTCGCACTGCGTGGTTAAATAAATCCAGTGAACCGCAGCATCATGCAGATCAATCAATGTGAAGGCCGACAACTGTGTAAAGGCTTTTGCACCCGCGGATGCCAACCGATGTATCTCGAATTCCCTCACGAACAAAGAGTTTAGAACCTCTCTCTGTCGATCTGGAAGTCAGACAACTACGGGATAGGTGTAGTGGCAGTTGTGCCGTGCCGAACTTTGCAGACTTCATCTTGTTTTTAGTAAATCGGGATAGGCACACCAGCTCTTTTTCAGGTTTTCTCTGGAAAATACCAGAGTGAATGGAAGGTACATACTCAATCCTTGCAATACTACGCTACTACGATTCCGAAATCAGGTTCATCTTTAACCGTGCATCCTGTGTACGGGGGTACATAATATAGAAGTATTTATAGCAAGAAAACCCAGAGTGGCGCAACTCTGAGCCTTTCTATAAAACGTTGAATTGGAGTTGAGGTTATGCTGTCGGAAA
Organism: Heteromurus nitidus; assembly: GCA_034687055.1. Lineage (NCBI taxonomy): Eukaryota > Metazoa > Arthropoda > Collembola > Entomobryomorpha > Entomobryidae > Heteromurus > Heteromurus nitidus. Next base: position 3,578 of record JAQFZW010001797.1, read on the forward strand.
ATTGACTATATGGAAAATTTTTATTTATTTAATTGTAATTGTAACCAGAATTGAACATCGACTTAAATGCAATGCAAAAGCTTTACAATTAGTTCCATAAGCATCCAATTTTTTCAAAGTATTTTCATTACTTTGAAAAATCCGACACCTGAAATTGCATTAACTGGCGAGGAGAGTACTAAATTAAAAGATAGCAGAGTGAAATTACTTGCGTTCGAGTACTTCGAGTGTTGTTGAACCGAAATCTGCTTATTGGGATGGTAATTTCATGTTCATCTTAAATATATGCAATTTAGTTTTGACATTAAAGTTTGGTACATGGGTTTCTGAAATCCAAATATGACTACAGAATATTGCTAATAAAATTCCTCGAACCGCCAGTGCTCAACTTGATAAAAATCCTAGAACATTTTACTATAACAAATGTATCACATTTGCAAGCAAACCTGCTTTATCCTCTACCTTCATTTTACGCTTTCCCGTCTCCCACATTTTGGGCAACCCACAGCAAGCATATGCATACATGTATAAAAGCTTGTAAGGAAGGGCCGGTTGCCAATGCAAGGAAGGGAAAGTCACTACTCTACTCTGGAGTGCTGCGTAACTTCAAGGCAAAAGGAAAAGCTGGAGAATACATGTAGCTTACACTTACACACATATTATGTGTGTAAATAATCCTTATAGAGCGTATAAGTACGTGCATGAGTCGGGAGATATGTAATGTGGCAGGGAAGGGGAAAGATCAATAAAAATAGAAGAGCCATGAAATACGGTGTTGATACGAATTTCCCCTTTTCTCCCTTGTTTTCCCATGGTCGGCGAGTAAAGGAAGAATGGCATGAGTGAGAATGAGCACATGCACTCTTCTCCACTGCCTATATGAATGCATTACTATTTTCGGACATGTGCACACTGCACTTACGAGAGAGGGTGGATTTCCCATTTCTCACCCTTGCACACGATGCCGACTTTCGTAGGAACAAGACCAACATTTTCGTAATTGCGTTCATTCACTTGACTGAAACCACAATCCCAAATATATGTACTGACGAAAAGGCGTGATAGTCAAATGGAAGAAAGCCACAGTTTTTTTTTCGCCAAAAATATGAAAAAATATATGGGCGTACGCGGAGTACACCAGTGTCATGGATGATCATGAATGTAGCCGTACAGCGAGAAGGTAGCTGGCTTGGCCTTCTTTCATTTCTCAGAACGAGAAATGTGGATGCGATTGTGAGTGAGTTTCCACAAGATTTTTCACTCTTAGTCATGCTGGAAATGTATCTCCTCCTCACTAGTTCAGAAGGGAAAAGAGTGCGTTTGCAAACACTATAGATGGAAATTACATAAAATGGAGAAGCATGTATATATGGTTCCATATTTATTTTACATCCTCAACTTAAAGGCTCTCCACAACAGAGGAAACATGAAATTGAGAATGACTAACGTCAGTGTCAAGTGTTTTTTTGGAGAAAGGCATTTTCTCCGTATGCATATACTTAACTAAATTCATAATATTCATAATAATGTAAGTGGTGCGTATATGTATTGGGGTCCTAGTCCAACGCTTGTTTTCCATTTCCCCAACAGCAGTAAACACAGTCAACCTCTTCCTTGTCAACGTTGTGGCCTGAGCGCTCTCATCACATACCTAAAAAAGGTTTCTAAAATGGGAAAAGGTTAGTAGTAATATCGCTTAGAGAGAGAGAGAGAGAGAGAGAGAGAGAAGCAAATGGTAGAGGCAGTGAGTTGCATTCACTCACTCTGGAAGTTAGAAAGAGCAAACTATTGTAGTGTCCCAAAAGGGGAGCACAATGCTAGGAATGGATTTGAAAGGGAGTTAGTGAAAGCTTCTACTTATATAGGTTGCACAATCTGCCATTCTCCTTCGAAGTCATTGTATACAAGGAGGGAGTGTACTTCTTCAGGTTATGAGAGTGGAAATAGTAAGAAGAAGTTTACTTACGTATGCTTTCTATAACTTTCCCCTATATGCGTGTATGAATTTCTCCTCGCATTTAAAGGATTATTTTTTTGGCCTTCCTATTACACTACTTGGTTTGTGTATTAATAAACATATGAGTATGTGGGAAAAAGCTGCGCCACCTTATAACTAAGTTAAGAAAAGCTGTCCGTTTCTCCATTCTCATCCATCCATTGCATTGCGTTTGCTGATTCTGATATTCTCTGTAAAAAAGGCAAGGAAGAAAAAAAGAGGTAGAGAGGAGACAGGCCTCTGCCCAAAGTCTAGGGAGAGTAGTAGCACAAGGGAGACGCAAGGAGGAAAGCAGAGAAAGACAGTAAAAAGGCTTTCCTCGTGCATGCTGTAATGTTGTATGAAGGAAAGAGAGAGAGAGAGAGAGAGTTCGCCATCATCATCAACAACACTATACCGTCGTCGTCGTCATCATCCTCGTATTCCAGCCCTTTTTCCTGGAGTCACCATGCATAAATGGCGTATACCTAAGTTGAGATATTCCCATAAAAAGAAATACGTGGACACACTTCCACAATATGCATTCTCCGTGTGTGTGTGTAGACGTATATATATTATGTACTTCACATCGTCGGGAACATGGTGGTGGTTCAGTCAGTTGCACAGTTTTGTTGGCAGTACAAGTGTTTCCGCCTGCTTGTCTCTCACTGTACACTGGAGGAAGTGGAGTGGTTAGAGAAAGGGAGAAGTAGAGTTAGTTAAAAAAGGGAGAGAAGGCGGTGAAGGCTGTACTAGTATAAGCTGGTGAGAAGTAGTAAGAAGGGAGCATCATAGACAGGCAGGGCCCACCTGGTCACGGCAAGGGAACACGGATTTAAAAGGGAAAATCCACATTCTTTTCCTCGACGAAAGTTAGCGTTTCGACAAAATTCTCAATTTTTTCCCCTCAATTCATCATCCCCACACGAATGTGAGTACGAAATCTATCTGTATCTGTGTGTAAATCTTGCAACAGGATAAAGGCTTCGCCCAGCGAAAACACTTTTCTTCTTCTCCCCAGCAATAATCAAGTAGAATGGTGCTAGACTACATACGTTGTAAATAACGATGATCATCAAAGTGATAGGGCCATTCTCATGAAGCTACTAAACTGATGATGATGGTTGTGTGTTGTTGGCATGGTGGTGAGAGAGTTGAAATATGAAATGAACTTTTTTGTGAACGAAAAAGGGTGTTGTAATAAAAAGACGTAAATATGGAGTGAGCAAATAATAATTTTTTTGTTATAATATATCCAAGTGTTCCGTGTGCATGCTCACCTTTGTGTGCTTTTTGTGTGTCTGTGTGTGTGTGTGTTCGTGTTTAAAAGTACATTCGTAACGTTTCTCTGTCCACAACTAGATCACTTGAGATCGCTACTCATTATTGATCATTCATTGGATGTCATTTTTTGTCATTTCCCTTTATCACATCATTTCACGCCAACTGCATTTTTAGCGTCAACAAGAAAACACCGAGGAACGCTACACTACATCGTCATTAGCTCTCTCGCATTTTATGCATCGGCGTAATTCCACAGATCATTACCTCTGTATAATAATTAGATGGTGTGTGCGACAAGCTGAGAACTCGGAAATGACTTCGTCTTTCCCTTTGTGTTAATAGCGCTCGAAGAAAGCATGTGAGATATCGGGGATGGGCAAAACCTGGTGGGAATCTTTCCTGAGAATATCAAACAGCCACATGGTTTCACTCACTAAAAGCAGAAAACGAAGAACCTTTTAAAATCCGTAATCAAGTTTTCAGCACCACGACTCCATGAGAATTTCTCCTCTTCCCACTTTGGCGACCTAGCATTTTGGAACTCTTGAATTTACCTGTAAAAGGTATACTCTCTTCCAAGGATTTTGATGATATTCAAATATTTTATTGGCCCTTTTACACATTTTGCGAAGGCGATATTTTTGTAATATAGCGTATGTGTATGTACATTTACTGGATCTCATCTCAACAACTGCAGAAAAAAAACAGAATCTCAAACAACTTCTTCCTTCAACGGGTTTAAGGCGGAGGAGAAAAAAAATGTCCAAAGTCTGATTTTCATAGTTTATACACGAACCGTTTAATAAGTAAAACGCATTTTTGCCAAGGAGATCTGATAAATCACAAAGAGCCTTTAATTTTCCACGATATTTTCATAAGTAGCAGTGCACTTTAAAAAATTGCCGAAAACCATTATATGCATGTACATTGAATGCATACTAGAGGGATATCGTCAGTATAGTGCGTGGACTGGAGAGGAAAATCAGTTACCTCTATACATTTATTCCTTTCTTATGCACATACATATCCCTCCTCCTATGTAATATTTAGAGAGAGAGAGAGAACCAGCAGCGAAGAGAAAGTGGAGAAAGGTTGGGAAAGGTATAGATAACCCTCTTCTATGCCATAAACCTGAGAGAACACCAAATATACATTTTTACAACTTCGTGTGCTTCCTTACGTATTTATCTCTGGAGAGAATGTATTATTTTATACAAGGCTGCTAGGATTACTACGACCATCATTGGTAGTTCGTACGTACAAGTGGAGGAAGCGCGTGTACCGTCATTTTAGTCTTGTCTTGACTGTCTTCAATGAATGAGTTGTGCAGATAAAATACGAGTATTTGGTGTGTTTGTGTGTTTGTGTGTGTTGTTGCCCACAAGAAATAAACTCTGATCGTCGTCACAATAATCCCCCTCTGTAACGTTGTTGCACTACGCAACCAACATCAATCCAACAATATCAATTTGTGTGCTTCAATTCACTTTTCTCCGAAAGGGAAAAGGAGAGCCAAAAAAACAAGTCTCATAGTTGACCTTATATAACGTTTTCTTCACACATTTTGTAATAAATACAAACTGAATCTCAACACAGGACTACAAGTATATAAAGTGTTCGTCTTCATTGAGAGCGTAAAGTTTGACGCTGGAGGTGACGCCGAGAGGAAAATTGCTAATTTGATCAGTTTCGAACGAATACAACCAGCGCCACGGCACCCACAAAAATGCAACCGCCACCTGTTCGAAAGGTAAGTTTTTTTGTGCTGAATAGCTTCTCTTTTAAAAGGAAATTACTTGTCATAAGTTATTGTGTTTGTTGGTACATGGAATTTTTTTTGATAAAATCGGGCCAAGTATAATGTGATTTATGATGGTGTGGTGATTCTCAAGTGATTCATGCAAAGGAGAAAAGAGCAGTAACATTAACAATGTCATCGGAGGAAAACACTTAAATGTGATGTTGGAGGAAGACACAAATTTAGTTATGTCGGATTTGCTTCATCGATAATGTTTCTCCGGGAGTGCGCAAATAGGCTAATGTATATAAACGAGTGTTTTCGTTCTTTTACCGTTTTCACTCTCACTCTTTGGTGTAGCACAAAACCCCTCCAATGAGCGAAAGCAATAAGCGAAGGGACACACTTCATGACACTAGACAATGGAAATCAGTCACTGGATCGTCATGATCTCATGTTTTTGAGCATTTGAATTGAAAGAGGTAGCACGGTTGGCTGAATCGCAGATTCACATGAGCCCAGTTATACAAGTTTTTGGTTTGGTAATTTCGTGTAAATACGTACAATGCGATAATCACTGCCCGTGTTTCCATACAGATGTAGATGAGGTGGATTCGTGAAAGATTTCGCAAGTTACACTTTTCCTTTGTTTTGAACGTAATTAGTGTCTCATCTCGGAATTTTAAAGTTTGCCTTCAAGCAATAAGCATATATTTCCAAAGGATTCCTTATTTTTGCTGGTAGGGGTTTCCACTAACGGAGTCATCTTTCCACATAAAACATAATGACACCGAGAAGGTTTATCCATTTATTATGCATTTTATGAAGGTTGATACCCAGATCTCCGCTAGCTCTACTCTGTATTCCCGGCCAACGTCATTTCTTATTCAGGAGAAGCGTCTGAAACGAAAAGTGAGGTATTAAAGCGCGTATCCCGTTATTCCAGTGTATTTTTTTGTAGAAAGACATGCACCATGATGTCATGAGAGATGAAACGCTAACTATGGTTTGTGTGTATCAAAGCTGGCGATTATATATTCATTGTACAAGCCATATTCTTTTTCTTGAGCGTCTCTTGGGACTAGATTTGGGTAACATGCCATTTCCTAAGAGAGAGAATCCGTTTTGCCATGAATAAAGCAATGCACGCCATAAAGAAACGTTACTCTTTCGTGACAAGCTCCCTCCAGCAGTCGGTTAAAGTACAGACGCAGACGTGACATATATGTCTATTATTATTATTCACTCAAGACGTGAAATCGTTTATAATGTCATTTTTGGCGGAATCAAAAGTAGCAGGAAATAATATTTGTGTAAGTGTTCTCTGTTGCAAATTTAGCTGAATGCTATTGGTTAAGATCATCCATTGACAGTTGCAGTGGTTGTGGTATTGTAATTTGATCTGAGGCGGAGGAAACTGACTCTCCGACACAAAGAGAGAATGATACTTTATGTGATTGAAGGATACGGCAATTATTCAATGCATTGAATAACAAAGTTTTTCGACAGAAATTCAAAAAGTTCATTGGCCATTGTAAATATCTGCCGAGTTTATATAACTTTCCGTCTAACATGTGTGCGAGAAGAGGATGAATGGAATGCAGTAACGCGATATGATGAAATAAAGAATTTTGACTAAACTTTATTCAGCCTTGGTCGTGATGAAGTTTAGTTCGTAAGGGTGCCTTTGCAGAAAATTCATATCACATTTTGGAACGATCTTGAATTTTTGATAAACTGCATTCCTCTTGACACTCATGAAACCTCTACCGTCATGATAACTCACTTAAATGCTACTTGGTTTATCGGAGAAAGAAATTTTTTGCCTAATAAATACAAGACTTTTAATCGAAGCGAAGTATCAAGGCATGGAATGTTCGGAATGTAGATCAAAAGTGACGTGCCTGTACCTATATTTGTGATAAAGTATGCACATATGTACACATGCAGAATATACATATTCCAAATCTTAATTCGTCAATCGACAAGTTCAACACAATCGATTACAATTAGTTTTGTTCAGCACATTCGATGTGCATTGTCTGGTTTAGTTTATTTAGTGGTGGCCCATAAATAAATAAGTATTGTGACCTTCTGATAGTGGAGATAGATCAACTGACATGTGTATGTGTTTGGGTAGTCCATAATTTTGTTATATTGAGTTTTCTGGAAGCTTTTCGCAGCGTTGAAGCACCGGTCTACATAAAGTATCGTGATCAACATCATCACCACGAACCATTAATAAGAATCATGTAAACTAAAATTGGGTTTTATAAGCGATGCTAGGAAAGCTGTTGGACTATGTAAGTTGGGTGGATATGTCTGCACAGTGTTTTATGCGAAGGTTTCCTTTCATGTCTATAAAAAGCACTGTTGCATACATTATTCATTGAGTTTGGGTTCACCAAATTCCAACCACAATCGAGTACGTAAATGCAATAGAAAAGTGCGTGCGCTTCCCTTCCTTCTTCGAACCAATGTGTTTGGTGAAGTATAAATTGTTCTCAGATCTAATAAAAAAGGGAACTGGAAGTTTTTTTTTGTGTGTGAAAAAGCTTCTTCAAACCGATATGAAATAGAGAAGAAAGTTGTGCAACTCGAATTTGCAAACTGGGATATATTATGAAATGGATGAAACTTGCTCCATTTTCGCAAGATTGTTGAGCAGTTCGAGCTCGAGCATATATATGCACACCGCGACGCTACCTTCCTGTACCTCCTCCATCAACCTTATAATATGATAATAACGATGGTGGTCCTTTCTCAAGCATATTTCCTTCTAAATAACACATCCTATTAATAGGTATGCTATGCTGAATACTAACGAAACTTTGTGCCGTGTGTGTCTGACTTGTTCCAATGCAACCATCAGTTGACCATCATCCACATCCATATATGAACTGGTCGGGAGCAGGAGTACTAATTAAACCCAATTATTAATTAACAGCTCTACTTTCATCTTGTTTACCCATTTAACCCGTATATACAAGAATCGCATTGTGTTTCTCCGCGCATAATTTCCATGTACGTCTCTCTGTGGTTAGTTTTCTTCTGCTCGAGGAGCTACTTAAGTACTACTAGACTACCCAAAACATGAACACGAATGTGGTTAAAAGCAGCACTACATATTTATCAGGGAATTTGGGGGCTTCCAAAAATTCCAACCCGAGAATGAATCTGCACATATATACCATGAACAAATATTGTTATATACTTGTTTTCTAAACATAAGGTGGAAATGACAAACTAGGTGTATGAGCTTGACTAATTGGAAACAACAACTGCGGAATTGTTGACAAAATCCTTGGTAATACATTCCGTTCTAGAATAAAATAGGCTGGGAGAATTTAACACATATTCTTTTTCGAGAAACACTAAAAACGTAGACTACGCCCCTCCGTATCCGTATTCCAATAAAGTTTTGCACAAAGAGAATTAATAAAATTTATTTAGTATCCAATACATCTTTCTCGTCGTCATAAAATAAAAATCAAACCGTTGCGTTTATTTTATATCGTATTTTTTAGCGAAGTGTTTCGTACTCTTTTGACGCTTCTAAATATACACAAATTGTATCTTATTTCAAAGAACTCGACTGTGATGTCAAATCGCAGATTTAGCGTGTTAAGCCTGGGGAAATTTTTTAGCAATTTTTTATGTATTCATGAGGTACCATAATTGAATTTAACCACGCGATTTCCTCCTGCCATTATAAAACTGTAGTGGTGCGACTATAGAGCCCTGTTCCTTGTGTCACTTTTTGCTCGTTCGGTAATTCTATGTTTATATATACCTTATAGCAACCTTTAATTTTCTTTGTAGTATGCAAACAACTAGGAAAAAAAACTTTTGTTTGTTCAGTTTCACTTTTTTATTGCTTTCCTCCGTCAAAAATATAGAGAGAAAGAGAGGAGAGCAGAGTATGTTTTTTCGGGTTTAGAAAACTAAAACAAAGCTACCCTTTTAAAAAATTAGAGTCGTAGGTAAGATAACTTTTTTCTCAAGGTTAGGGTAGCGTGTCATTAAAGTTTGGAATTTCAGATTTCTCCTGCTTTCCCCGTATAAAGCGCATAAGCGCACGATGATGACACTCATTGTCCTTTGTATCCTTCTCATGAAACGTTTTATTTGCTCATTTTGAACAATGCCGAGTACATAATTAAGCTTTTCATTCCGTACACCAGTTCTCATTAACATTTAGTGACACAGTTTAACAACGAGAGGTTGTGCCACACACACACAAACCATTTTGCTCTTGAAGAGAAAATATGACATTGCTCCACTGCAGATTCACTGTGGTATATTCAACCTTCGCTTCCGTACGAATGAAATATGCCCTTGCCGATTACGTATGTTTGCAAAAAAAATCTCCCTAGTTTTAATTAAATGGAAACTGGACCAGACCAGAAACTTCCTTCAACCTAGAAATACTTCCTCCATAACATGTGCATGCATGAATTGACGTTACTTTCTGTACATTTTTTACCACTTTCTTTAATTTAAGTACTTCCCGTCGCCCGTATCCCAAATTTTTGAGTTATACACATAGACGGATAATGAGAATAAAAGTCCTACGACTTGACTTGGATTCGTCGAATTCGCAGATTTACATTATTTGTACAATTCAACTATAATTTCCTCCATAATTTAGCGCCTTCCTCAGTTCTTAATCTCCTGTACCAATTCCCCAGTCCTCCCAACGGGAAATACATAGGTAAACGGTACGGAGGGAACCATTTCTTCATGTAGGCTCAAATACATATACTTGGAACTTGACATACAGGCTTCGAGAATGGGCACAGGAGTTCAGCCATTACTGATAGATTAGTGCTCTTTATTACACTCACCCTGCTCAATGCTTATTGCTCATACCCACATCGATGATGCGATAGTGGCCAATCCCTCTCTCTCCAGTTCTTATATGTCCCGGACGCTTTTCCCCAGCTGAAAGGCGAAAGGATGTGGAGATCTGGTTTAGAATCTCCGGTTTTTTTGCTGCCCTCGCGCTTCCTCTACGCAAGCCATCAGCCATCATCTCTATAAAAGATGAGTTGGTATATCATGACCAGGGCGAAATAACAAGTCGGTGCTAGTGACTAGACCCATGTTCGAAAGAAGTGGCGAGGTGTTGAAGTAGTTTGAAATGCATTTCTTCGTATATTCAAACGTATACTTCCGTTTATCTATACGCAGGTATGTGTGTTTCTATTAAAAATTGTATGTTTCGAGAGCTGCTGTCGTAAACAAGTGATCAATTTCATCTGAAATGTATCTCTGCTCAGGTCAGATGAATAAGTGAAAAGAGGCAAAGAAGAAGAAGAAGAAAAATCAATCAATCCATATACAAAATGTATGAGCGGTGCAGCTCTTCTGATGCTCTCCTCTGAAATGGGGTTACGTTTTCGGAGAAAAAATTTGTCCTTTTCGTAAATATTTCGCTATAAGAACAATACGTGTCTGAAACAGCATTTCTGTTGACATTGCCAAAATGATGATGTCTGGAGCATGAAAAACATGTCAGGTTGATTTCACCTCCTAACTTCTGACATCGATCGGCTTTTTGACTCGTTTGATATGTAGATGTACAAGTGATGTTTGTTGAGGAATTTGACTAATGATTTTGATAACATGGTTTGCAACCTCAAAAACTAATATAATTTTTGCTTGCAGGGGCCCTACCTGAAAACACTGAAGCATGTTCACACGGAGCAGATCGCAAGACTCCAGGCGAAAAACCAGCACGAATGTGACCTTTTAGAAGATATACGGTAGGAAAATGTTGTTTCCTCCAGGAAAATATTGATCATGTATACATATATTACGGTTCTAGATTTACTGACAGAAGCAGAACACAATTTTTAACGGAATTTTCCTCTTCTTCTTCTTGATTTCAGTAATTTCACGAAGCAGAGATCGTGCATTGAGAAGACTTACGCTGAGGTAAGATCGATTTTTTTCTCTTCATATTTTATTTTGCAAGATGAAATGACCCAAAAGTTTCCTTTTTCCAGGATTTGATTTTTGTTTTATATTTTGTCCAGACGTTATGTGGACAAACTATTAGAACTACTTATTACAACTTGTTTTTGAATGATACTCGTGTTGCACGTAGGAAGTAGAAATTGCAAAAGTTTTTTCTACTAAATAGAAATCACAGAATTATATTATGGATCTTTTGAAATAATAAATCCATAAATAATATACCAGTGAGCGTAGGATTGTAGAAGGACATCATATTATTTTTTCATAATATGATATCCATATACAATTTGTATAGATATTTAAGCACTGCCACTCTCGTGGCTTGCAATTAAGCCCTCCGATAAGCTTCCTCTTCCACAGCATAATAACCAACAACATGGAATTGTCACGCACTTTGTCAACTTTTTTTTGACAAATACAAACGGAGTGATTAAATGGTTTTAGTTTGGGCTTCAACAAGGCAAACCTACACTTCCCTGAATGGTTATTGTGTTAGACAATAATTGCGAGTAGCATCACATAACGAAATCATCCATGAGATAAAGTCTGACATGGCAAATGAAAACGCTTCCAGCGCAGAAAGAAAGGGTATAAAAAAGATGTGTGGAAAATGGGGAGATGATGTCGGCTTATAGCCTTTGACAAGCCCTTATTACAACACTCCCAAAAATGTATGTAGAGAGAATACTGATATATGGTTTGGCTGGTAATATAGCTGAACCAATGATATGTATATCCTTTGTTTGTGCATACTTTCCGGGTCTCTTTTTTTCTGGGTTTGGTTTTGGCGAATACCATCACATTGCCAAACTCAATAGCTAATATTGCCACAAGCAATCAAATGTGACAAAACTTCAGTCGCGTTTTTTGATCCTGGATCTGCACGCAGTTGTATGCGAATCGGGAGTTCTCTGCATCTCTTTGCAAATTGCTTTGCAATCCGAAACATGTTCTGATAATTGTATCGGACGTCCAACAAATTTCTTTTCAAATCGTTTCTTCATCATATTGAAAGTGAGAGAGACATATTGAGAATCGAAGCAGAATATAGTATTGTCCTTACGCCGTTTAAAAAAGCAAAATCATACTCTACCATGTTATTGCAACATCGCCCAAGAAAGAAATAACTGAGACTTGAAACTAGTATCAAATAAAACTTGCCCAGAATTGGAAAATGTACGGCTTCTATTAACAATACAATTAAGTATACATTCATACGTCACATTATGTGACTTTTGTCCTTTACCAGAGCAAGACTGTTTTCCTTTCTCTCTGTTCAGATTACTTACAACTTGCAGACGAACATGTTCAAATGAAATCTATACACGTTAGCATTTAAAGGGTACTAGTTTGCTTACTTATTGCGCCACTACTCGAGTCACCAGCATCCCCTTCCTCTCATGTTCATGCTATTTTCCCCCAGAGCTAATAGCAAAAAAGAAGGATAAGGACTCTCATTCTCATAATAATATGGGCTTACAGATGTACATATTATGGAGAGAAAGTGATTATTGCTCCGTTCGTTTCCTTGTTGGTAATTGTAATAATGATGATCCTGATGATGATTTTATTTGATCCATACTTCCCTTCTGAATTAGCTTCTTTCACCTCCCCTATTAATCTCAAGCAAATATGTATGTGAAGCACGAGAGAGCTATTTTAAGCTTGTTTATACGCGATGCAATAATGTCATGAAGTGGGACATACTTTGAGAGAGTACAGAGAAATCATTTATGTTTTCCTGTCCTCTTTCCGTGGAAGTCTACCTAATGACAGCTTCACGGATTGAGTACACAATCCAACAAAGAGTGTGCTGTCACTTTCCCCCTTTAGCTCTTTCCAAAAGGAAGGTTTCTTTGTTTGAAATATAGACTAAAGTTTGTCCAATACCTGTGCAAATAAAAGACTGTAGGTGTGTGAAGTATAAACATGTACTTACGGGGATCACTTTACTAATTATTTTCTTTTGATTACATTTTTTGCGTCTTTTTTATTTTGACAGAATTTCGACTTGTAATAAAAGAAGAACATTCTCTCTCTCTCTCTCTCTCTCTCTCTCTCTCTCTCTCTCGGCGTAAACATGTTTTTTTGTCAATTTGCAAAACCATTCCTCACATGAACAAGTTATAATGAGGAATGATGGGAATCAAGATGGAGAGCAGAAAGCCTTTGTGGATGAAATGAGCCTGATTACACACTCTCTCCGTTGTTGAATTCACATGAAAGTATTGTAGTTTTGACTCATTTCTCGTAATACCCTGTAAACGTAGGTCTTCGTCGCAACCTGAGTTTTTACTAATGAATAAACAATCCGCAGAACTGAGTTAGAAATGGATATAATTACAATCGGATGGTTTCTTTGAACGACTGTAAAACACGAGGCGAACATCTCCTTTAGTTGACTATGTACATACATTTTGTAGCTTTAAAGAGACAATTCAGCACGTGTCATTTGTACAAGATGAGTGATAGTACTTGAAACCACATTCTGGATTTCTAGGTTAATACGTGTCTGTATTTTCCAAAGAGAGAAAGCAGCGGTATACAAGAGAGTTGAGCACAAAGCATCAGCTCTCGTCTGTCGTGCTTAATGATTTTGCTAAAATCTACAAACACAAATCTCGTTGTGCAAGAATAGAAAGGTGGAGAAACAGGATGAGCTTATAGGACTTCACTTGTTCACTCTCTTCCCACACACAAGCAACGCTCGCAACACCTACTCATTTCCACCGAATTTCGCCATGAACAGCTTTTCGTTTGAAATCATTTTGCAAATGTCAGCGAGATCCGAAGGCAGAAGGGGTAGGCTCCTCAAGCTTTTTACAAACACTGTTATGCTATTTGCAACAATATTTTGTACTTGAGACACCAGCAGGAATATTTATGCCACAGTCTTTGAGTAATACTGTGAAATCTCTCCTACTTCTCCCCAATTTATTCTCCTTGAGTCGTTGGCATCCGCATTTAATCCCTATACTCATGCAACGTCTTGACAGTAGAGGATTAGTGACAGAAAGTCCTGGAAGTTGAAGGATGATGACAGAAATGAGATGAGAAAAGTATACCGTGTTATCGTGTATGTAATTTTTGTTATGTATGTTGTATGTTAATTGATATGGTGAGGTGGACTTTGGTTGGAGAAAGGTAGCCAGCTCAGTACCACCAATCCAATGCTTACATTATCTGTCATTATTGATAGGAGATCCCACTAAGGTGGAACTTTTAGATATGGCAGAGTTCAACTCTGGAAGGAATTGAATTAGGGGAGAATATATGAAAATATATATGAAATACTCCTTTTTATCAACACGAAGTATTCTCTTTTTTCCCACTCCACACGAAAACCTCTCAAATACAACTGGTAGCATTCACACGTTTAGAATTCAGAAGAAAATGAGATTTATTTATTAGCACGGATGGGGCATGACACACTGCACGAAGATTCTCAAGAAATTTCTCCAAAAATGGAAAGAATTGTATGAATGTATGAAAATGATGCACGAACACTCGCATGATGTGTAGTAGGGATTCATGGATGATATTATGGGGGTGTTTCTTTGTCAACGGGATTCGATATATACTGAATCGAAAGTATGAGCTGAAGAAGGAGTGAAAAGCTTCGCTGAATCGTGCCCACATCTATTCATAAATGGAAGCGCAGTATTAAACATAATATTGCTTCAAAAAGTCACAGTGCAATTGCTGTGCAATGAAGGAAGAGCGAATCTTCACTTCAGATATCCATTCGCCATTCACTTGCTTTCTCATCGCCGTGCACTTCACATTCCTGATTTTCGCATGTCGGTGGGTGTCCTAATTGGATTATAGTCAACAAAGGACCCAGTCGAGCAATGAACAATAAACGGCTGATGAGAGGAAATCAAGAGCAAACACACATGCCATAATCAGTCATCGCGATGAATAATATGGCGAATCTGAAGAGAGGTGTTTCGCCGCAAATTCGCATAGTGTCCAAGTATACCACTTGTAGACTTGTGTGTATCTTCCATTCTTTTGTTGAATGAGGATGTCTTTGGAGGTTTACTCTGGAAATGTACATATATATAACGTGATTTCCTTGACGACAAAACATAAAAACCTGGGACGTGGGAGTCATTAGAGTGACGACGACGATGGGTGTTCGCGAGTGTGCGATTCTTTGAGTGTCATCAGTACAGTAAGCTTTTTACTTGTTTGTCTTTCAGGCATTACTCAAGCTGTCCAGCGCTTACCTCAACAAAAAGATTCCCTCAATACCTGATTTAAGAGATGAGGACGAAGAAGAACAATGGTAATTTTTACTCACGTAGTTTGAAACATCCTTTTAAATCTCACTCTTTGGATTGGATGGATATTTGTTTGTAAAAATCATATCGAATGTATAATTTAACCATTTATGCTGTGGTGATTGCTTACTCAAGGAATGTTTGGAACGTATGGAGAACGGTACTGGAAGAAAATGAAAAGCTCGCTCGTGCTAGACTGGCCGCAGTGGAAGTTTTCCAGCAACAGATCACTGATGATGCCAAGACAATTCGCCAAGCGAAATTATCAGCCTCCAAAAAGTGTCTTGACCAGCTTCAAGTGGTACAAAAAGAGGTCCAAGTCAGCGTGTCCGAGTTGGACCGGTTCAAAAAGCTCTACTTTGAAGAGGAACACCTTGCCCATGACGCTCGGGACAAAGTCAGGGATGTGGAGGAGAAGTAAGATGAAACAGCTTGAAACTACAACCTCCTCCACGTGTCACATTATGTCGACATTACCTTGGAAATAAAATTTCAGATGAATATCAACTTTTGTGTGTGAAATCGGAGACTCGAATAAAGTTTCTGGGAATGAAATGTTAATCACATTTCGATTTTCTTTTATCTCACAGGCTTAAAAAGAAGAAAGGGTCAATCTTCTCCACTTTCACGTCTCTGCAAAGGAGCAGCGTCAAGGTAAGGCAAGCCAAGGTCAGTACCCCAGCGTCCTTCACTTCACATCACTTTGCTCTCTCTCTCTTTCTCTCTTCTTTCTAGTCTTGTGTGCTCTCTTCACTTCACTCCATCTGCCCCTTTTATCCCTTCTCTCATAACTCATTTTCCCAAAAAAATGCTTTCTTCTCATTAACTGACACTTGCGAATGAAAGCTGTGCCGTCGCATTATAGCTGATCTGAGTATCAAGTTTTGACGGATGGATTTTTTGTTCCTAAAATGAAACTAGAAAGCTGATAATAATGGAGGATTCTTTTGATGATAACAAGGAATTCTTTCATTACCCCAGTTCATCTACATAACAAATGTCTTTTCTCACTTTCACTTATGACTGCCTCCCAAGTTCTAGCTGAAGCAAATAGATAAACCAAATCGAATTACCGGTTATCACATGCTATCTCTGTGCCTAAACTCACTCTGCTTATCAGTAGCTCCGCTATTACTGGGATTACCTTCACAATTCAGAGCGTCAACAAAATGTTCGTCGTATATTTTCCGCTAAATGAACGTATATCTGTCACCTGTCACCGACTCCTTATTTTCTACTCAAACTCTCTATAAAGTCTGTATGTTCTTTCTTCCTCCTAATCACAGCTTAGAAATTGTGTTTAACCAAATCGCTTGCTTTCTTTGAACTAATTAATATCCATTAAGAGAATATATTATTGCGAATTCGCATATATTCGCATATCCATTACTGGGATAATGGGCGTAACCCTTTTTTTATAACACTTATGCTCTATTGGGATTGTTACTGTTTCCACACCACGACAGTTCTCATCGAAGAAGGAAGCATGTGAGGAGAAGTCCACCGGGGCTCGCAACGACTACATAATATCCCTAGCGATTGCCAATGCTCATCAGGATCGCTACTACAACGTGGATTTGGATGGATGCATTCGCGTAAGTCGAGAGTTAAGAAAAAAATGCTACATTGTTCCTCATATTTTAAAGATGAAACGAGTGTCTGAACCCACTTCTTTCAAACTTACATGATGTACTCTTACATCTTGTGCCTATAAACACAATTGTATGCCCTTTCGTCTCATGAATTGATCGACTACATCGAAAATTGCAGACTTTGGAAGGGGACGTTTACGAGAAATTGAAGGAGTACTTGACGATTTTGGGGCGCACGGAGCTTCTCACCTGCTCCGCTGCTCAGAATTCCTTCACAAAAATCCGTGACCAGGCTCAAATGGTTTGAATAATGAAAATTATAAAATTTGTTCCTAATGATAGCCCAAAGTGGTGTTTGAGATGAGTTAGCAGCTTATCTTGACGATTGAAAATTTGAAATCTTTGCTCATCATCATGACTGGCCTCATTATAGTTGTCACGAGACTACAACGTGATGTGTTGCGTGCAGTACTATCCCGTTCTGAAGCAGCATATTCGATACCCGTTTGATGCATGCGAGGGAGATCATTGTTCCAAAATCACCTGCGACCATGGAGCCGGCACACTCCTTTCGAGGGAAGCTAAAAAATGGGCGACTAAAGTTGGGAAGGAAGTGAAGGTCATTCGTGAGCATCAGAAGAAACTGGTTTATGTGCTACAACTCAAAGAACAAGGAAACAAAGTAAGAGTAGTAGTAGCAAACTAATATAAATTGAAATTTTTAATGTAGGCCATCCGTCTATTGTTTCTCGCAGAAATGTAGATTAATTTTGTCCGGATGGATTTGGAATTAGTTTAATGAGCTCCTCTATTCTTGTTTGGCACAGACTGATCCGGATGATTCGAATGGGCCTGATTTGGAAACAAAAATTGATGATATACGTGAAACAATTAGGAGATCTGAAACGGAGAAATGCAAAGCGGAGGGCGTGATCGAGTGCCTTCGTGATGGAGACGTGAACGTGGATGAATGGCTACAGGATATTGAGAATTTGACAACAACCATTGACCTGGCCCGATCGGCAAGCTCAGCTTCTATTAAAACGGATGTGTCGGTACTTTGTCCATAAAATTAGTCACATAATTCAATTAGCTTCAAACTTTTTTCCGCATGATCGACCTCCGTTTATCTCATTAACTCAATTTTCGTTGTTCGGAGCAGAGCCAACCGCAACAAGCAGAAGTTTTTTATGACAGCGATGCGAATGATGCTGTTTCGGAATCGTATCGAGAAAACGAAACATCATCTGCAGAGCCAGTGGAAAAGGATGAGGATGTCGAAGGTATGCATGCTACACATTACATTATTATTGTTGTTGGCGGTTAAAATTCTCTGGAAACCAGGAAGTGAAAAGCTTTCGTTCTTTAATCACGACCTCGAAAAAGCACAAATTGAACAAGAAAGGAAACGCATAGAAGCTTTAGCGGCCACATGGGATGACCCAATTAAAGTAGACTGGGGAGATCAACGCCACGAAGAACCTGCTCCTGTTGATGAACCACCGGTAGCTACCCCTCCGCCAACGGATACACAATCCACTGGGGGGCATAGGGAGTCGTGGTCAGCAGATCCTGCTGCGTCTGAACCTGGAGTCCTGAAATGCGTGGCTATTTATACTTACGAAGTATGTAACTGACATATGATTTATCTCAAAGTATAAAATATAGCGCAGTTTGATCGGGAGCCCACAAAACATTTTCGAATACATTGAGCGTGTGTTTTATTTTGAAAATGGGACTTCGTGTAGTAAAGTGAGCAAATGGAGACATGCATTTCTCATGTATTCAAAAATCTTTTTTGGTGAAGGAGCACATATATCACCACCAAGTCACATTCTAAGTATGTTATGTATTTGTAGGTTTTTACGGAGCACAGTAGAGTCCATCAAATTTTAGTTGACTTCGGCTCTATTGTATTTAACTAATGCAATTGTGTATGATGTATGAATGATTAAAACAGGCGCAAAATCCTGACGAGCTGAGCATAGTGGAGAACGAGCATCTTGAGCTGATTGGGGAAGGAGATGGGGACGGTTGGGTTCGTGCCAGGAACTACAAAGGAGAAGAAGGCTACGTGCCACAGAATTATGTGGAAGCC
>JAQFZW010001798.1:0-22531 GCA_034687055.1 Heteromurus nitidus
TTTATGGTATGAAGTATTTGATTCTCATCCGAATTTCACACGAATCTCATTCATTTTACTAAAGATTTATTCGCATTTCCTTCATATTTATTTTCAACTCATAGCGCATGCTCAGGCATAAGCTATATATAGAAGGCAATCAAAGAAAACTCATTTATTCTTTCAAGAATCAGTAATTCTTTGTAGTGCGAGGGCGTTGCGTAATAAGGGCATAGTTCACGCATCACAATGTTAAATTGAAAATTTGGCTGGTTTAATAGGAGATGTATTTTTATTTGTGGTTTCTAGACTGCATTGGAAAAATCGAATGACTTGGACAAATCAGATCCCACCAAGCATCACCCCCAACATTTGTGTGAAAAGTGCAAGGAACTTGGAAGGAGCTGTGTTGAAGGTCGTCGTCACCGTTTTTAGTGGGGTGATATGATGAGGCGTACACACTCAACCTCCAATGGTTTTCTTTTCGGTTTTCATTCCGTAAATCAGAGCTACAGAAATCTCTAGCTTAAAGAGTTGTGGTAATAATATTACCTTTCACTACTTTTGAAGTCGTAATAAAGCCATTTCAAAACTCCATAAATATTAAAAGTTACAATTATTTTAATGTTTAGTATTTGACAATTCAATATAAATTTGATTGAATTTTAATGCTCATTTCAAGTGGTCGAGGTTGACGTTGATTTTATATACATACGTCGGTATTTTCTTATCGAAATCACAATATTCTTCCGTGGGACTTCCCAATGTTCTCAATCATTTACTGTTTCCCAAACCTTGAAATTTTACCTTTTGATCGACATTCTCGAAAAATTTTCGCTGGTTTTCGAACGAAGAATGGGGGTTTTTTGGGTTTAGTCTTTTGCTTGCGAATCCACTCAGAAAGATACTGAAGAGCCCATTTATCCTGTAGAGATGACAGAGATGTCCTCTCAGATACAGAAACGTTGAAGAGAGTTGACGTAGACAGCATAGTAGTCCAATCTCCAAAGTATGGTATGCACACGACTCTGCTACGGTAAGAAGAGACAGGAAATTGTATTCTCATTGACTGGCACGCATCTTCCTTTATCTGAGCAGATTGGAATTGGAAGTATAGTTTTTTACTTTAATCTTAAACAATAAGAATGCAGATTTGATTTTAAATTGGATTTTAAACCTCCACTGGAAGTTCCAAACGGACACTTTGTTCACTTTGTTGGTGTACGCGGTGTAGCATCTCCAACACTCTTTCGCGACCGGATGCCTCATTAATACCGTCCTCGTTTTGAATTCTGAGATAGTTCAAATCTGAAATACGAAATAATATGTCCAAATGAGAGAGCAAAATTTGTGATTTAAATGATATTTTTGCTTTAAACCAACCATTCAAATCCACAATGTTGGGTAATCGCTCGGCACACCCTTCCACAACGCCCGTAATTCCTTCACTGTTGAGGCACGCTTCCGGATCATTCGAAACTGTTCCAATGCTCAAACTCCTCAGCTGTCTCCACGCGAGACAAACAACTCTCAACGACTCATTTGAAACTTTCCCACAAAAGATCTCCACGTTGGGCATCAACTTCACCAACCTTTCCATCGCGTCTCGTGGAATATGACACTTCCCTAAAAATGAAAAGTGTTTGAGTTTATGCATCTTGACATCTTCCAGTCTTCCCCAGTTGGTCTCATCAAACATTTTCTCGTCGCTTTGAACCATCCCGAGAAATGTCAGGTTTGGGAATTGTGCCAAGAAGTCCATATTTTTGAAACCGTTTCCCGTCAATTCGAGTTTCGTCATGAGGTTAAAGGGGCCAATTTGCTGATTTAGGGAAATTCCGCTCCCTGCGCCTGCCCCAGTTATCACATGCACCTCCTCCAGAGTGTCGCCATGCTGAAGAAATAGCGTTGAAAGGAGGTTTCTTCCGTCCGCCGTGCCACAATTTCGGACGTTGAGATAAATATTGGACAGGATTAGTTGTGGAAGTTGGAGGAGGGCCATTGCAAAAAATGAACTATCCGCATTCCTGTGAAATTAATGCAAACGTCAACATTGTTTACAATTGCTTTTTTGGTGAGATTAAAAACTGGTAAATGTCAACTGTGCCTGTACCATATGGTCAAATTCAATGTCGGAACTGCAACTTTAAAATGCTTCTCAGGTTTGACGAGTTTGGAGATGTCTTTGAAATGCCTGAGCAGGACACGAAGAGGCCAAGAATCCCTTTCTGTGAGAGTAAGCTCATAATTCTGAAAAGGATTGATGACAATTATTAAATCAAACCCGTCCAAGTGGCAAAATAAAAGCTAAATTAAAATGGCCACACTTGAAGTAGTACCTCCAGATTTGGAAAGTGGGCAAATAGGAGCTTCCAGGTAATTGGCAATGTCGACGGTGCCTTCACTACTAAACGTTTCAAATTCGGCTGTTCCTTCACCCTCCGATATTCCTCCTCATCCTCCTCCCAGTCTTCAGGGTCGTATCCACTTTTGTTCTCAATTTCAATGAGATGCAACTCCTCCAAGTTGGGAGTCGCGTGGAAGATCACTTTCTTGAATGAGCCCACTCTGTGAACCAATGGGCGCCATAATTCAAGTTTCCGAATCCAACTTCCGTAATCCTTCCAAAAGCGGTTGATCTTCTTGTACATTTTAGTCGCAGGTTTGATCGGAGTCGTCCATGAAGAAGGGCGAGGACTCAACTTGATATACTTAATTCGGAAGGAGTTGAATGGATTATCTTCAATAGCATCCAAGTTCTCGAGAAATGATTTCCACACGAGAAACTTCCGTTGGCCAAGATTATCCTCCGCGTCGAGGTCGAGGGTATACAGGCAACTTTTGCGTATATCTCGGTATCCTATCGGACGACAATTAAGCACCACCGTCATTTCATTTCGAAAGCGCTTCAAGGAGTTGGCATGCCACTGCTTTGAGACTAGCCGGAATCTAGGCAAATCCGATAAGTCGCACAGTTCGAATAGCCGAGCTAGCACCTATAATTTTTAAACAACTTTAAAAACAACAAATGAAATTTGTGTATAAAATGAGAAATATTTGCTTACAACTTGATTCAACATTGGGTTGATTGGACTACTTAAATCCTCCATGTTTAAGTAGTCCAGACTTTTTCGAAATTATCCGATGTCCGAAATAAATTTTGGCTGAGTGGTTGAGGTTGGCTTCTGTCACAATCCAAAATGAATGAACTAAATAAAAATATCAGCAGAGTAGGTGCACTTGGGTGCCATCAGAGTAGAAAAACGTTTGCAGTAACGATTCTCAGAATAAATACATGCCAAATCATATTTTTTTATCTTTTTGTTTACATTTTCCTTTCAGTGTACTCTACAGCTACAGGTTCAGCTCACATAGAGACAGAGAGAGGAAGGAGAGGAGTAGAAACGAGAATGAATGCCATCGGTACATGTCCGCAATTGTTACAACGAGTGAAGATACTGTGATAATTCCTATTGCAGCCACGTCCCTGATATTATAAAATGTATCAAGCAAGTCCAATAATTTACGTGGCCCTCTTATCTATTGAATACAATGCTAAATACAGCACGAGCGAGGTAAAGCTAATTTCATAGAAATGGAACAAAGTAAAGAAAACCGTTGTCTCGAATGGCCCCAATCTAAGGTCGACACTTTACAAAAAAACATCTGCATAATCTCTCGATCTGATCTGCTCGTAGAAAAAATTCACTGCAAAATTTTGCCGATGTAAATTGTGATTTTTATAATACTAAAAAATCTTATAACGTCGTAAATTTCTAAGATTCAGAATGTAATGTTTAGTTTAATTCCTAAAAGATTCTCACAAATCATAAAAATCATATATTTTATGATTTTTCTTATCCTATTTTATTGAAATAAGATTTTTAAATTAGTTTACGGCGCTTGGTGAAATTTTGAGTGAAAGTTGGAAAGTAAACGGCGAGGACTAAATGTGCTGGTGCTAGGAGCCACGTTAATATTTAACCACATGACAAAGGAGGGGTAAGATTTCTTACAATAAACTCAAGGTCCCTCCGCAATCAATGATCTCTTTGATTTGAAAGACGACGCGGATGGAGGTGGAGAAGGACCCGGGCTGCAGGCTAGGATAGAATGGACAAAGACAAAAGTGATTATTAAATCGGTGCTCACAAAACGCACCTGGCGTGCGAGGTGGCATGGCAGGTGGTGAGCTTTAGAAGAGATCTAGTTCGCAAGCCAATGACAGAGATTGCGAAATTGACAAAAAGAAACGACTGGTGATTACTTGATTACAGTTGGAACTTGGAACCACTGTGCACTGTGGTTCTTTCACGCCAGCAAAGATGATAGAGTTGGAATTCCTGGTCCAGTGAGATATACAATATACAATATACATAGTTAGTTGATCATATCAAATCAAACAGTGTCAAAGACATCCAATCCAGCGTCAGGTCAACCTTGATTTCGTCCGTTTCCCCATTCACATTCGCCATTCCGTTTGTTGTTTGTTTGTTGAGAACTTTCAACTGTTACTCCAGCTTTCACTTTGTCCTGTCATGTCATCTGCTGTCTGTGGGAACCTGGAAACCATTTAAAGGAATATAGTTCGATATATTCTCTAACTAAATCAAACCCCCTTCTCTTTTATAAGGCCAAACTTAGGTTTGTTAGTTGAAGCCAATAAATATGTACTAACTTCAAACTTCAATTTAATCGATTTACAAAAACGACAAATGAAATGTTGAATGTTACAAAGAGAACAACTTACAACCGATTTATTCCGATCAGACAAAAGCTGTTCCAATGACCTGACCTCGTGGTTAGGGGAAGTTTCGCCTTTGCCGGAGAGACAGTAACTTTCTTCAGCCATTTTATATTGAATGTATTTAATTGTCAATTGTTGATTGGTGAATTTATAGATTAAAAAATGAAGTGAGCTGATGCATGTTGTAATTGTAAGGAAAGAGGAGGCAGTCAATGATCAGAATGTGTTTGTTTTTGTTTACATTTTGTTTGGATTTTGACATGCTGCAAGCCGCATTTGAGGCATGGGGATTGTGAAATTAGGGGATGCATGTACAACATTATGCATCCACTTGAAATGAAACACCTGTTGCCTGTTGTTCATCCATCACTCGATTTGCATTTGGCTTGGCGAGAGATGCACGTGCAGAACGTATTTTTGTCGTAATTCTCTACATGCTACCCTTTGTCCACTAATGTCCACATGTATTGCAGAGGTGCAAGTGACAACACTGACAACTGACAAGCAACATGTGATACGACACGACAATGACATCAGACTCACCTTCAATACTCAGCTCGCTTTTTACATTCATTTTAAGCATTTGATTGTCTATGCTGTAATTAATTAAATGGTAAGTTTTATTTCACCTTTCACCTTTAAATAAATTAAACAGCATCAGCGACTGGTTAACAAAGCCTTGTTTCCTTGCACCGTGTCACTGTATATTTAGAAGAAATTGAAAGAACTTGAAACTCGAGTGTTATTGATCTTTTGTTGTGGCATTTTTGCTATTCAACTCAACATTTAGGTAATTATGGAGTCGACTCAGGCCTTCTCCAATGGCAACAATCCGTTTTTGCTTCCAGCTGTAAGTGTCAAATTTTCTTTCTTGAAAAGTAAATACTGTCAATTGTGAATACTCTTTTTAAACTTCTGGTTTCCTGTCAGTTGTCTGAGTTTAGAGTTGTAAATATCAATCACTCCCAGTCCCAACCCTAAAACATATGTAATTAATCGGCGGTGTATAATTGTATGGTTTCAGGTGCTGGAACATTTGTTCAATCTATGCAAACTTGAGGACTTGCCTAGATTCCGCCTTGTGTGTAAAAAGTGGCACTCTTTGTCACTGACACGCTGCCGGGATGAAATGACAGTCAATGTCCACGCTCCACCAAAGACAGAGAATCCTGTCGTGGAGGCACTCTCGAAGGAGGAATCATCTTCCAGTGAAAACAAACTGGAGTGGACCATGGCCGAAAAGGAGTTGCCACTGGAAGACAAGCCGTTCAAATCTTTACGTTTGCATGACTCGAACTTCCTATCCCTTTCGAATGACCCCTCGCACAGTAACTTGGATCAGCTTTGGTCGAGAATAGGACCCTGGATACGGAAACTTGAGCTTCGGAGTACAAACATTTACTGTACGGAAGCATTCAAGAAAATTATTTTTGAGTATACCCCCAATTTAGAGGAACTGGGGCTCACTGGAGTGTGTGAGGAAATTGGTGTGCAATTTGAGGAGGTTGACGATGGCCAAGGCGCTGAATTAGAATCAAAACTGGTGAACATTCAGCCCAAGTTGACATCTTTGTGGGTGAAAAATTGTGATCATTTCCCGATTACCTGGCGTTTACTTTTCGCACACTTTCCCAATATTCAGGTAAATTTCATTATCTTCAAAAACAATCTGGCAATTTTGTTGTAAAAAGAAGTGGAAAATGTAGCCGACTTTTTGTTGTAATTGCATTGTAGAAGCTGGAGATCAACGACAGAGGTACATTTGACCTTGTCAGTTCTTTAACCAACACTTTGGAGCAAAGGATGGAGAAGGCGTCTTTGGGCGACAAATTGGCCGACATACGTTTGAAACTTGAGATAGCGTAATTTTTTTCCCAAAATCTGAAAGATTCGCGAGTTCTTAAAAGATAAAATCCATAAAGAATATTTCATTTTTGCAGGAATCCTGCCAGCGTCAATGCTATCACGAGGCTCTTACGTGTTCCACACGTAAAACTAACAGGGTTCCATCTAGACTTGGAGGAATTCTTGGACGACGAGGATGACGGGACTATCCTCCCAAGTGTGATAAATGGCCATGCACAATCCCTGAGGGAACTATCCGTTTGTGGATGGAATAATCCGAGCAATTTTCCATTCGGAACTACTATGTTTCCTGCCATGTCAGAATTTCTTGTGGGCGGAAACATCTGCAGAAATTTGCACTTTCTTGAAAACTTCCCGAACTTGAGGAAGCTTCACTTGAAAGCCTGTGGTAGAAGCCTATTTGAAGGGACTGACTTGAAAAGGGTAAGCTCCTTGAGACTGGATCACCTTCAGGAATTGCTCTTCACCTCGTACACCCTTGCCATTCCGGAAGAAGTGATGGAAGTTCTTGGGAAGGTTATGCCGAACGTGAATCGCCTGACCACAACCCTGAACAAGGACTCAGTCCGCGTTGTTTGCAAGAATTGGAGGAACATGAAAGAGTTGAGGGTCAGGTCAATGGCGAATGTGGATGGGACAAATGCGATTGATGATGAATCCATTACAGGTGTCATCCCAAATTCTGATGAGCGAGTTCCTTGTGTGAAAGACTTGAAATGTATGCCAACTTCTAAAATTGGCCATCTCTATTAAAGTAAACTTGGGAAAAATTAACATATTTAAACCTTCGAATTTTATAGATTTGCAATACTTTCTGCTTACCGCTACTGGGAACATCAGTGAAATGTCGGTTTGGAATGGATTTTTGGAGATGTCACATCTGCACACTGTTGTTCTTGGACTCTCAAAAGAGGTACATACAGTTTATCTTCGAACAAGGGCGCGGTAAATTTCCGATTTTGATCGACTCTCGAAGTAATCTGTCACAAAATTTCTTTTCAGACAAGCGATGCAGCAATTGAAGCTTTACGGAAGCATGTTTCAAACGCAAAGGTTACACGGTGATTATCTGCATCATACATACGTCAATTAATCACAGCAAATAATTGCCTTCGTTTCCATTTTTTAAGGATACAGGTTGACATTGTACATTCCTGCGTAACAGTATTGATCAATTGTAAGATATTAAGATGTGAGCGTAAAAATTTTAATTAGCAGCTAAACTGAAAGATCCGGTGCAAAAGGTTACGAATGTTAGTAAATGGTGCCTTCGTTCCGATAGGACAACAAATTAAAATCATGAAGACAGTGATTTAAAAACTGCCAAAATAATTTCTCCATAGGATAAAAGTTAGAAACCAATGCGATTATGGAAGAATATCTCAGGGTTGAACTCATCCATTTGTGATAGTTTAATGTAATGAGAACAATTGAAGTTGTTAGTAGAATCATTAAAATAATGCACCAGCAAAATGGACATTGAATAAAAATTGTATTCTCCATTATGGCTATAAAACATCCGTGTATTTATTAGATGGGAAAATTATTTCCGAATTGACAATATATCCATGTCAAGGTTAGCAACGCAAGCACGAATGTAATGCACTTATTTAATTTAGCTAAAATAAAGTGCTTTTCTGTTGCATCATATTCGTGATATTGTGATATTTCAACTGGCAGAAAGAACTTTCCCTCAAGCATGATAGCGTCAAGCGCAAGCTCTGTAGAGATTTGAGCCGAAGTTCTAAAATTAAAGCACAATGTTGGTTAGCACCAGACTTCACAACTTTTCCCTTAAATTTTCCCGTCTTTCCTTGGCTCTCGGAGCTACCACTTTCGAAATCCATCCGAAAACAGGAAAAGTCACAGTTGTTGGGAAACGGCACCCATCCCACATATTGCTTCGATTCCATGCTCTCGTCGCCGTTACAAATGTTGCTTTGGTCGTCGTCAAACTGGTTTTAGTCGCTGAAGCAAAATTGTATGACGATTTCTTTGTTGTGCTTGCAGTTGGCTGCTTCCTCCTCGTCAACCTGGAGATTGTTACACTCTTCACGATCCTAGAACAAGAAATGTGTGCCGTCATCAACTCAAATGTGACCCTCTTGAGAAATATATACTGTAAGTCATCAAACAATATAATATATTTCTCCAAGTTAAATGTCATGTTAAATTATACTTTAAATAAATACATTTTTTTACAGTTGGATATGTGCCAAAGTCACATCCGTATATTGTCCAGCTCTCAAAATATATAGATTTTGGGGTGGCCTCATTGTTGATGGGTGCTGCCTCCTCTGTCACCTGTGCCATCGTCTTCTTTCTCATTTATCCTCGCAACCCTTTGTCACTTGGAAGCATTCTGCCCTCCTCAACTCCACCTCATTTCTTGATCCCAATGGCCCTCTACTTCCCAGCTTGTGTAGCCGTGTATTGCACAATTGGATTGTCTCTTGGCATCCCCCTCTTTGCCATGTCCATCTTTTTCACTTTCGTTCTGAGAGAGCTTCGAGTAGGGCAAAAGTCTTATGTGACGTTTGACGAATTGCGAATTCCTCCGTATCTCACGCTCACTTATCGTCTCACACAAATGGTCAATCAGAACATCATGGGCATTGTCGGCATCCTTCTTATCCCCGCTGAGGTGATCATCATGCAACTTGCCATCTTCTCGTGCTACATCATTGTCAAGCATCATGACAAAATGCAGCATTCTTCTATGATCATGCTGATGGCTTGGACGGGAACATATTTGCTCGGTTACCTTGGCATCCTCATTGTTGGCGGCTATGTGCACTGGAGCACGACGAGGACAATAGCCGGTTGGAGGAATCATGAGTGGAGAGATAAGAAAGAGAGGAAACAAATGAAAATGTTTGCAAGATCTTGTCGCCCAATAACGATCAACTATGGCAAAATGTATGTGATTCGGAAATTGACGGTCCTCAAATTCTTACGAGGATTGTCGCGTGGCAGTTGTCGGGCTCTGCTTACTCTATCGCAAAATGTGTTTCGAATTTGAGAAAGAGTTGCTTATAAGTAATACCTATCCATCCAGTAGACTAGGTAAATTGCTAAATTGTAATTGAAATTGGTTAACACGTTAATAAATCTGAACTTGAACTTGAACTTAGGTAAATTTATTTTGTACAAAGTCATAAACACAGACAGCAGCCTGATTATATTTTTACAAGTTTCTTAGATGAGAACATAATTTTATAAATATTTTGCATCGATTTTTAGTTTTTCTTCAAAGCTTGTACCGCTTGAATACTTCTGAGCGCGTTGACTCTCCCGTTTCCGAAGATGTTGTTGGGAAACTGACTGTCAGGAATGCCTCCACATTCCTTCCCATCGAAGGACAGCTCCTGGTCCGCGTTGTCCATGAGTAAGCTCCTCACGAGAGAGTAGCCCAATGTCGGATTTCTCGCTTTGATCAGAGCAACAACTCCGGCCGCATGTGGACAAGCCATTGACGTTCCAGACAAGCTTGCGTAAGCATCATCTGCGGTGTTGTAAGCAGAGACGACTGCTGAGCCAGGAGCTGAAATCTCGGGCTTCATTCCGCCAGCACTCGTGGGTCCATTCGAGGAGAAGGCAGAAATGGCGTCTTCAATTGTGGTGGAGCCCACTCCAATTACGTGCTCCCGATCTCCTGGAGACATGTTTGTTGAGCACTGTGGCCCAGAGTTGCCGATGGAGAAGAGAGGAATGATTCCTGCAGCGTGGTAGGCGTCAATAGCGCCATCGTACCAGCCGTTTTCACGGCCACCTCCCCAAGAGTTGGAGACGAGATGAGGCGCTTTGGAGCAGTCTGGCTGGGTTCCATCGGCGAGCGTGGGACAAGCAAAGAATTGGGCGCAAGCCAATAGGTCTGATTGGGAGCACGATGAGGTGGCACATCCTCTGCAGGCGGCCCATTTAGCTCCTGGAGCAGCTCCGATTCCGTGGCTTCCAGCGATCGTTCCAGTCGTGTGCGTTCCGTGACCGCTGCGGTCGCTTGGTGTTAGCTCTCGGGTGCTGGGGTCCCACCATCCGTAGTCCCCAAGAAAGTTGTCCCTCAGAGCCTCATGTGTTCCACGGACTCCGGTGTCAACGGTGGCGATGACGACTCCATCACCGTCCTGAAAGCTTTCATGAGCCCATGCCTCAGGAGCTTGGATTTTGACGACACCCCATTCGTATTGCTCTTGCTTTAGCACATGCTTCAGGTCCATTCCTTCAATCAAGTTCGCGATAATTTCATCATCGATTGACTCTACATGCTCATCTTCTGCAATCTTTTGGATGAGAGCGGCATCAGCGGCCTTCACGTAAATTTGGTTGGAGATCCAGAAGACCTTGTGCTCGCTGGAGGACAGCAACTCAAGGACGCCTTGCTGAGACTTTTGTGCGTGAGCGACAAGCGCATCGTGAACGGCGTTGAGCCTCGTATTTCTGTCAGCGAAGACGGCATTGTTGATTTGGGCGAGAGGAGCCTTGTTGCTGCCGACGAAGGAGACGATGATGTTCGCACTCTCGCTTTTCTCAAGCACCGACTTGAGGTGCGAGGTGAGCTTGGCGGAGGGGCCTGGAGCTGCGAGCACAGTTCCTGCCACCAAAAGACAAGTGAGCACCTTGAACATGTTTGGTTGTTCGAAGCTAATTCAAAATATTATTGGTGTTTATGGCTTCGTTGAGTTGAATATGCTTCGGAAAATTGCAAGTGCTCTAGGTTTTATACTCTTTCGATTTCAATGGTTCCTCGGCCGCCTCAGTTATTAATTTGCGCAGTGGAGTGGAAAATCCCAAAATGCATTGTTCGATACGGTATTCGTATAATATCTCCAGTTTATTGACCGTTAAGTTTATCTTAGGTGAATTTTGGGTAAATGACTAAACCCTAATCGTACGATGTTTAAGATAACCTTAGCTTTTCTCTTCTCCCACTTTATTCATTCACAAAAAGTCATGCGTTAAATTCACCTTCGTTGAAACGCATTTTAATGACATTCGCACTTGCCATACACCTTGAATTCTGAACCTTTGGAAAATGTGATACGGATGTTGTATACTCAAGTGATGATTCTCTTCGTTATCTTGTCAATCAAGCAAATCCTCTTGATCAAATGTTGGCACAAAACCAATAAATATCACAACAATAGCAAATGCGTCAAGTATATCGGATGTTTGGAGGTAGGATGATATGAGATTTGTGATTAACATGCATGTGTCGTTGGGTTTATATCAGTTTTATTATTTATTTATAAGCTACGCACATACTGAAACAACAACATCAAGATTTGCAAATATTGGAATTAATAATTTCAATTTATATGGACCATTTTAATTTCAATCTCTTGGCAGCTTCACGGAAATGTCGGCCAAAACATATGAGGACACTGCCCACAGCGCGGTGTCCATGTCCAAGTGTGTGGTGTTCATCATTGTAATCGTATCCGCGTCTGTGTGATGATACCAAAAGTAGCGTTCGTTTTCAGTGTTCATACTAATGCCCGGAACACCCTTTGCAATTAGTTCGGTGATGTCAGAAGACACTGTTGGGTATTTCGCGTACGTCGATGCTCCAATGGAGTCCGTTAATTTTAGAACTTCTTGTAGAATGCATCCAGCTTCTTCCGACCCTGCAAAATCCAAACCGACCGGCTTGAAAGTCCCGTGGTCTGACTCCATCACGACACTGTAGTTCGCCAAAATGTCGCTATGCTGCAAAGCAAAGTCTTTCACTCCCCACAACCCGTTTTCTTCCGAAGTCCAGAGAATTGCTTGCAATTTCCTCTTTGGGATGAGGTCCAACTTTTTGAGAACCGCCAAAGCCATCATCGATACCATTACGCCACCCTAGCAACAAAATAATCGTGATTTTTTGGAAACAAAAATGGGTTGAATGAAAATGTGTTTGATCTTACGCCATCGTCCATGCATCCTTGTCCCAAGTCCCAACTGTCAATATGTCCCGAGACAAGGACCAACTCGTCAGGTATTCCAGCGCCACCGATCTCGCCAATCACATTTCTCGACGTGGTCACAGGAAGGTTGTAGTCGAGCATTTTCAGGTGAATCCTGATCGTTTCACCCCGCTGCTGGAGTCGGTACATGAATGCTGCATCCTCTTTTGTGATGCAGGCTGTGGGAATGTGAGGAACATCCTTTGTGTAATATTGTTGTCCAGTATGAGGAGAATCCATGGAGAAATCGCCCACACTTTCGATAAGAGTGGCTATAGCACCATATTGAGATGCGTAATCAGCTCCGTCGGTTCGGTACGCGTTGGTGGCTTCGTAAGTGCCAAGCCAGCCTTGATTGAAAACGACGATTTTACCAGCAGCCTAAAAAAGAGAAGCAACCTTTTTGTGATTGGATATCCTGGATTAAATTTTTGTGACTTCCTGATACCCACAAATGATTGATGAATACATGAAAATGAATTTCTAAGACTAATCTTGATTGATCTGCTATTGGCTGTCAAGGTTTAACCTTATCATAAATATTGCAGAACAATGTAAAAAATGCATACTTCAGCTTGTCTTGCGTCAAGTTCCGTGAAATTTTTAACGACCAACACTTGAGCATTGAGCCCTTCTTCAGGAGTGCCAACGGTTGACCCAAGACCTAAAATTCGCAGGTTTTTCGTGTGGGGTTCGAGCATTTGAGCGGATTCCTCACCTCGAACCCAGTGGCCAACGAGGACTTGTTCCCCACGCACATTTTCTAACCCATAAGCTTCCATTCTGGTCATCATGTAGTCAATGGCGTCCTCCAAGTTTTGAGTGCCAGACTGGATAATTCAAGAAATAGAATTAATTTTGAGAATAACAAAAAAAACTGATAATAATTGTAAAAATGTATTATGCCAGTCTGTACCAATCGAATTGGATAAACATCAACAAGATCGTGAAGTTCTTTGTAAGCTAATCCCGACGAGGGTCCGTCTACAAGTTCAGCAATGATTTGTTCTGCAATGGTCCTATATCCCGCAATTTCGTCCACAAGTTCCTGAGGAAGATTGCAAGTTTGAAGATGTTTCTCTTCGTTAGCGTATTTCGCAAAGTATTTCTTGAAAGATTTGTCTTCCGCGGCATCGGCACAGATATTTGAGAGGAGTAACAGAAGCCAAAGGCCATACACCACCGCTTTCGCTTTGTCCATGATTGCTTTTTGTGTGGGCTTTAAAATGTTGAATAAATATTGAACGTGATCCTAAACTGTTAGTCGAGACTTGTTCCTGGTTTCACTGGTTTCAGAGGAATGATTCAGCGAAGAATGAGAGATTTGTGGATATATGCAAGTCTGATGGAGAGTGAGAGATTATTTCGATTTTCATGTGTCCAGCCAGGTCATAATTGATTAGGCAAAAGCTTATAATTGTGACGTAAATGGAAATTAAACAAAAGAAATGTTTCATTGTTTTTCATGATTTCTCTAAAAAAGGAGATTTAAAGTGAAGAGTGAAGGGCTTCATAGAATTGTTGACTTGATGATTTTATCAGGGTTTATGGTCATAACAGGTTTTAATGTGCGACGAAGACTACATGGCAAAACAAAATGAATGATTTAGCTGATAACCGGCTTTGGGTTTGAATGATGAATCACTGATTCGCAAATAAATCTCACCCGTCATATCAACACCATTTTATTATGCATCTTCGCTAAATAACGAGAAAATATCTGTATTTTACTGGTCATTTAAAATATTAGAAGGGAGTTGTGCTCGATCTCAACTATGTACATTTTATCTTTGTTTCCATGAGTCATATGCATTCACAAAAAAAATCTCGTTTGCTTTGCTGACTGACGTTCGCATTTAGTTACCGTGCATTTTTATGATGAAATTCACGCTCCAAGAATAGAACAGACCAAAAATATAGGAAGTTTTATAATTGTGTTGGAATCAAGTTGCCTGTCATGTCAGGCCACAAATGTTTGATAAAATGAGTTTCTCCATTTATCCAGATTGATCATCTCTGTCAGACTACTAAAACAAAACTTCAACTTTGCTTGTTATTTTCAGTTTCATTCGATGCCGAAAATGTATATATTCTTTTATTTGCTTGGTTTCACAAGTCCTAAGGCCAGGCGTTTGTATTAAACACAAACTGTGTTTCACGGAAATGATTCATTAATAATTAATAAAGCAAATAAGTTTACTCTATTTTTCGCTTCCTCTTTGCCATTGAGCAGATCCGCAGATGCTCAGAGTAATTTGCCCATAACGAATGCGAACAAATCTATAAAACTTAGGCCACTGTAACAAGAACAATCGAATACTAAAATTAGTAGTCTTCCCTGTACTGTTTGGAGAAAAGTATTGCGATAATGCCTTGCTCGTTGTCACCTTATTTTGAAAGGAACGAATGTACGCTTTATGATGCACGCACATTGTGATTGTGCGTGGATGGAGAATGGAGACTGCTGTAGGCCACAGGGTACATCTGTCTGTCCTTCAAGAAAGTGTAATTATCCCTTTTCAAGAAAACAGAAATCCATAGATCAGGGTACGCACATGTTTCATGATAACATTAAGTCAATTTCCTCATGAAACACCAAAAACATCAAGGCTTTTGTGGAGTCTGCTGAAGCAAGCAAACGAATGAATTTCTCTCTTGTCTCAAGTGGTACAGGGTACATTTATTTTTGTCCTTTTGGTCATGGAAAACGAAAAACTCGAGAATAATGGAATTTGCGCCTGATTTCTGGTGATTATTAAGGCTATTTCAATCCAAAAGCGTAATCGTCGGGGCACATCGTATGTGTCACGGATTATTTTTACATGTTCTCGTTAAACTGCTCCTCGTGCTTTGAGGAATGCCAAAACCTCATCATTCAATTATGCAATTATGCTCACAGAGTTTGGCATGAAGGACCTCTCTCTCTCTCCCTCAAAACATATCCTGAATCCTGCATTCCATTTGCTCCTTGTTGTGGTTTTGTATTTTGAGTACACGAGGATTGTAAGTAATTTTTCACTCCAATATTTTAAATATAAATTTCAAATAACTCAAAAATTTGATTTATTCTTTCATCCAAATTTCAGCCTGTTCAAAGTCATGGCTGCTGGAGCTTTTCCTCGTTCGCCAGATAATATTTTACCTGTTCCAACGGAATTCAAGAAGAGAAACAAAGTGGAAATTGGGTCGTCTTCGTCATTTCACCAAATATTTATTACTTCCTTGCTCATTTTTGGGGTACTCTTTCTCATTCTGTTTGTACTGTGGGTTTGCAATTTTGTTTACCGCTCATTTAATAGTCTTCTTTGTCAATATTTTGCTACGATTCTTGGCATTGGCATGTAACATAGCTCTGCTATTGGAACACTTACTTTAACAGTTTTAGTAAATTAAGCAAGAGGAGAGAATTGTTATGCCTTATGCCATGCCTTGAATAAATTGTGTAACTTTTATGACCATGTTTTGCATTTTCAGTTTTTTCCTGACTTAATCGGTTTCCCTTATTCCAAGCATGAAATGAAGCATAATATTATTGCAAAATTATATGTTGGTAAATATTCTGCAAACGTTTTCCATTTCGAATTATCCTGGAAATTTTAATTAAACAAAGAGAAAATCTTCTCACAAATCCAATTAAATTGATGTCGAGTATATGTTTCATAACGAAAATTATCCGTCAAGTATGGATGAAAATCAAGAAAAGTTTAATCGTCCAGTCCATAAGAAACATTTCATCATTGTTGTGTGCATCTTGATTTAATGGGTTATAATCTTCTGAAATTTATGTTTGCCCTCATATACTAATTGTACAATACAATACATAATTGTAGGAAATTGTATTGTGTTGGTCTTGAATTTTAAATTCGTCAAGGCTTTGCCTTTTGATGTAATGAGCTTAATCAGAAAATCGGTTTTTAAAATTAAATAATTAATTATTTATTATTGTGACCAAATAATTAAGACTATTATTAAATTAATTAATTTGAAAATTTCCGAAGTATTGATTGGCTTATGAGAATACATGATTAGTTAGATATAATATTATATTTTATATTATTGGCTCTTTGTCAACTTCATGAATATTACATAAATTATAAATGTTACATAACACGTTCTTCTCCTAGTCTAGGTAAGTAGATACGCATATATGCCCCAGGCTAAAGCATAGTTACTCAAATATTTATCTCTTTATTTGTTAATATTGACAACTTCGGGATCATTGGTAGTTCTTTTTTTTTGTTTCATTGTATTATCTTATGCGTTCAGACCATCTGCTTTCAGTCATCATATTGCATTTCTCGCCCTAATTTGTCGCTACTGTTTAGAAACAAGAAGAAACTGAACAGCGAGGTTTAGAGAAAAGTTGAGACAATTAAGTGGTGTCAATTCCTCCACAAAATTGCTCGATGTAAAGAACATTTTAATGAGCGGACACGACCGATAAAACAATTTGGTCCACTTTTCCTCCCGACTGCGAGCTACGTAGTCACGCTGTTTTCACAAGTTATGAAGGAGAATTTTGGATTGCATAAATACTTGCATTAACCCACCCAAGACAACAAGCATTCCCAATGGTGCGTATACAGATACGATCGCGAAAAATAAAATTGGAACGATATTTTCCGATGTCAATCGTGTTTTCACGAGTGCGAAAATGGAGGTGGAAACCCCGAGGATGGAAGCTACAACTATTAGTGGTAGGATGATTCCTTGCTGGAAAGCATTGTTAAATTTGGCCAACAACTGTATTTGTCTGTACATCAATCCTATGCGGTACATTGATTTTCTTGGTTTGCTACATGACGCTGATGTCCAAGTCCTGAATGACATAATTTAAGTAAAATTGTTTAATAATGAATTTTAAATGGAATTTTAGTGGATAACGGTTTTTAATTCACCAAGCTTTCAAAAGCGTACAGCTTTCTTCATCAGGGCTGAATGACATAAATAGCAAAGGTTTTCACATTGTTTAAAATTGAAATAATATTGTCATGGATTTAAATTTCAAATACTAACCCGCAAAGGAAATCCTTCAAGCTAAGTGAGCACATGACAAGATTTCCAGCGATTGCCGTGACAACCGCGTGCAATGCAAAACTCATCATCAAGTGGTTTCCCAACAAGAGCACCACTTTTGAAATAGTGTGCAGCCAGAACGACACGTCGCCTGTTATAAATTTATTGCAGCATTGAGGCAGTAGCCAAAAACCGGCCAATGAGGGCTGGCATGGATTCCAAGTGTGGAGTCCGTAGATCATTATTATCGGCACCACATACACGACTGGGTAGATGCTGTGCGCGACGAGAATATTCACCCTTTCGATGAGTGGCCGCTGGCTAAATTTTGTTTTCGCTGAAAAACAATTTATTAAATCTTACGAAATTTTGTAAATGTTTGAACTGAAGTGTATTTTGAATGATTTTGAATAGAAATAAATACCTGTTTGGTATCTGAGCGCAAATTGAAGGGTACAGTTGATTAGCATAATGTATTCTGAACATTTGACATAACATTCCCTCGCGATCAGCCACATGAGCAAGTTCACATACAACAAAAAGAGGTTCTGAATTTTCTCCTGGGGGGAGATGTCTTCCGACAATTGGTAAAAATGCTCAGAAATGGTTTGCAAAACTAGTAGAATCAAGATGAGCTTGTGGATGATATGTCCACATAAGAACTTTCGCCGTTTTTGCTCATCCTGAATAAGTACAAGTTTCCTAGACTGATTCTCCCACTTGAATAATACACTATTCAAACGTCCCGCCAAAGTACAGTATTTCAAATATAATGGGAGGTAGTTAGCCAACATTTTGAGTTAATGTGTTTGTTGAACGGGAGACTCTCAAGGTGACAATGGATTAGTTTTGAAATTTTGTGACGCGTTTTTCTCCGATATTTTTGCGAGAAAATTAGTTTTGAGATAAGAGGAAAACAACTCGGACCAAACGAAACCCCTGAATTTCTGGATGGAACTGAAGGAATAGTAAGCATGTCAATAAATTGAAATTTAATTAACTGATAAGTCTTCCTGCATATTTCAATCTACTAAATATTATGTTTTCTTCGGGGATGGAATTAAAGTATTCGACGAATTATTAAATCGTTTGTTTGATTGATTGACATGTACAAACCATTAATACAATTTCCCGATCCTAAGATTGTAATTGTTATTTTGGACAGGGATTTAATGGTTCCAATAGAACTATTCCATACAAGTTTATTTGATTCGCTTATGGAATTGGTGTATGTTATTTTGGCGAATAATTGTCGATTGAACCGATTTGAGCCAACAGAACATTTTCTTGTGCGAAAATTACCTGTGGAAAGCTGTAACATGTTCTGCAAGGAAACTCACGATCATGTGCAGGTGGTGGATAAAATGACCTGAAACTTGAAATGAAAAGTATAACTTAAGGGACTTAAGTTACCTAACTTAATGTATAACTATTTGTTGAAAACAAAACAGCTAAAATCGTCTACGAAAATCTTCAAATTGAATTTATTATCTCGTCAAATCTTCTGGATGTGCTTGGAAGAACAAGGACTTGTTTCCGAAAATGGGTGGACATCCAAGAAGGACTGACAGACAGATGTTGAGATGTGAATACCATTATTAATTTAATTATATTGTGTGATTGCACAAGACAATATATATCCAAGGGAGGTATATTGTCAACATTTCTCTCGAACTAATGTAATCACAAAACATGTTCATCAAACTTATCTGAAGTTTCCTCCTTTTGAGGTTGATTTGGACAGTTAATGTAGTCAAGTGTCTGATATTGAGTTATTTAAAAATATTTGTCCGTCAAAATTTCATAAAAACAAGTCTGCTACAGTCCAAAAGTTTAAAAGTTTATGAGACTCTGCAGATTACAGTCCACAATGTTCCATAACGTATTTATGTTCTCGCTCTCACTCTTCAAAGTGGTGATCATTTGAGTTATCCAGACGTGTTTCAATTATCTTGTAAGTTCGTTCCGTGTTCCATTATTACGATTTCGCGAGGAGTTAATTGAAAGATCTTGTAATAAATTGAAACACGTTACTCTGTTAGCATTTTCGTTCTAGCATTTCAATCGAAACTCATTATCGACTTGCATACGAATGAGCTACGAACAAATATTTATGTTGTGGAACGTAATCTCGTCGGCATAAACCAGCATCACTTTTAGAAAATAAACCTGAATAAATAATCTGAATAGATCTAAAAATTTCAACCGCCAACAGAGTATTTATACAATGCCTGTCTATAGTTTTGTGTTCATACAAGTTGGCCGTGATTTGAGCAATTCTCAACAATGCCGTTATTATACATTCATTCTATCAAGGTTCACTTTTATATAGCAACTCCAACGTCCATAACACGAATATGATTATTATTCCGTAATTGTATGCTCATTTATTCACATAATAAGCTCAGCATAATTACGCATTTTTTTTACTTTCAGCACAAAAAAGAAGGGAATTCTAACTCACCTCCACAATAAACAATTTACTTTTGTGTATTCCTGAATCACTGACTGGCCGAATGAGTTACAAAATGCTACTCTGAGAACGCAGTTTGCCATTGTTGATATGGATCACAAGTGGAGTCGAGCAACTTGGGTGCTTGAACTGGCAATACCTGCATGCTCGTGGTACACTGGACGCATGTAGTGTGATAGCAAGATACACACAGTCCCGTTCCTTTCTCATAAAACAGGTTTGCCACAATGAAGCTTGTTGCGTGTACGCTACGTTTGTTTTCCTCATCAAAAGATCGCTTCATTCAGCTTTGCATTATTTTCTGAACAAAGTGCATTTCAAGGTCGCGCGTAATAGCTCATCTCCACAGCTCATCTCATTTACAAGTTCACATTGCCATGGACCATGGTCATTCTATTCTATTCTGTGCACGGACATATTTACGGCTGCTTTGGAAAATTATTCTGTTTGCTTCCTCCTCGC
This sequence comes from Heteromurus nitidus, assembly GCA_034687055.1. Taxonomy (NCBI): domain Eukaryota; kingdom Metazoa; phylum Arthropoda; class Collembola; order Entomobryomorpha; family Entomobryidae; genus Heteromurus; species Heteromurus nitidus. The sequence goes on from JAQFZW010001798.1 coordinate 20,492, forward strand.
CTAAAGAGTGCTCACTTAAATACAAAGTTTCGTACATGTGGTCTTCATTAGTATCAGCCGAGACTTTCAGTTATGAACAACACAAGCCTTTTCAAGTGTTCCACAATGAGGAGTCTGGTGGGCTCTCTCCTCCTCACCTGTGTAGTCATCCTCTGCTTTGCCGGAATAAAATATGGAGCCTGTGATTCAACAACGGAGGCTGTCGAAAATACCACGACTCTTCCAAGTGAATCTTCGGATTCGGAAATGATTGTGGGCGAGAGTTGCAACAACACAGATTTAAGGAGGAACGAGCAATTCGCCAAGGACTTTTACCAGGACATTATTGGGGACAAGAAAGAGGAGCTCATTCCCAGATATATCGCTCGAGATTATATCAACCACAACCCATTCGCATTGAAGCGTGGAATTGAGGACTTCATGGAAGTGTTTAAGGGCCCTCTGCAAAAAATCCCCAAGCAAAAAATCAACTTTGTGAGAGTGGACGCAGTTGACGATGTCGTTTGGATGTATACCAGCTGGGAACTCGGGGGAACTACTTATGCCTGCATGGACTTGTTCCGGGTCGGTTGTGATGGACGGATTCAGGAGCACTGGGATGTAATGCAGGATACCAACTCTGTTCCAAAGACAAATCCAATTGCTTTCTTTTAAAATATATTTTAATGGATGCTTCTGTGTGTTGAATGTGTTAGGGAAGAGGTGATATTTTGTGAAACCTCCAAAATCTCAATATTATCAAAGTATAAACTTTTACTGGAAACTGATTCTAGAAATTAAAAGCACATTTTTACTGTTATAATTGATATTTGAGTATTTACATTATTATTTCATTGTACGTTGCATTCATTCAAGGTTCATTGTTCATGCGTGTATCGCCGGTTCTCTGCATGCAAAAATGCACATTTCAATCAAACTCCATTTTTTATATGTTCCAGTGCATTTAATTCAATGTACTGAATGCTAATTCTAATGTATTGAACTAATGTTGGTCAAATTAAATAGGGGCAGTACATTTAGTACCTTACGCCTGTGCAGGGATAGGGGTACACCCGGTACATGGCAAGTAATGTATCTTTTATGGATAAAAAATTAAAAAGTGTGACATGGGGGAGGGGAGCAGCTTAAAATGCAGATTTTAGGCGCTTATTAGGCGATGTAGGCGATTATTTTAGATTTTAGGAACATCTATTAAATGAACAGGCCCACGAGAAGATGAACAACGGGATATGATGTGAAGCAGTGCAGGAGTACCTAATTTACGATGTTCAAGGACATAATTCGTGATATATTACTGATGGACGCATATGGGGCATACTCATCCGTTTTTGTACAAAATATTTGTTCATTATTTATTCTCACCTAATTCGTGTCTCATATCTTCAGCAACGCTTTTTAAACGGGGATCGATTATTTGGGAGATGTTATACAGAAAATACAACAAAATATAAAAAGTGATGAAGACGACTGGGAATTATAATTCCATGTCAATTGTATAAATTTGTTTAGAAATGTTGACAACTGAACATGGAGCAATAGGCATTGTGGAAATTAGCCATGAAAAACACTTTATATTATTGTCGTACCATCACATATTACACTTTCCCATTCCCAATTGCTATCGAGCAAGTACTTGTCCAATCGGAGAGTGAAAATGACTACTTCTTAAAAAAAATTGAAACTTCAGAACATCAGAAATCAGAAGTCACATACACAATCCGATAGCCCAACTTACAAGCAATGTTGCAGAGATGGGAACAATTGTAAATATAACCAATGCAAGATGCAGCATCTTACGATGTATTTCTAGGAAGTACTTGCCAACATGAGATATGATACCTGGTCTGAAACTGATACATGATAAGCAAACCTCACGAGAGTCACACCACACACATTCCCCTCGAATGCACTAAATATGTATTCCCTCATCCAAAAGGAAGATATGTACCCTTTTGAACTCTGCCTATAAGGGGCCATAAGACACTAAATTATTTTGTGGGAACATAAAGTTTAAGCCTAACCGAGCCCAACCTAACCTAT
>JAQFZW010001799.1:0-22515 GCA_034687055.1 Heteromurus nitidus
TGTTGCTATATGGGCGGTTGCCAGATCCAGGGTCGGCTGGACTTCACTTCCTTCCAGCCTGGACCTCTTCAAAAATAGAAATTCACCTTGCTTATATAATTCAAATAAGATTCATCAATTAAGTTCAGCCACTCCACTTCTTAAGATTCAATACTTATTAATGGGTAAGGGTATTGGACCCAATTCACCAAAAAAAACACTCGATTTACGCAATCATGTGTGGGGGTTTGTTTATATAATCCATATATTTCAGAAATTAAAATCTCATATGTAAATACATATGAGATTCAATTTAATTAAAACTTTAATTTCGTCACCATCAGGGGATGTCGCCAGTAAAAAGAATTAGAAATGGTACTTACGCATGGTACGGGGAAGCTTTTATTCAGCATCGAACGCCAACATATGGACCACGCCAAAATGTAGAATATAGCACCGAAGTGAGTGGTCAATAATATATCTGCCTGGAATGAAAAGTTGCCGAAGATGTATTAAGTATATGTAAGAACAAAAATACTTTACGTGATTGTTACAAAAGTATATACACACGTGCATCTTTCATTATGACATTTTGTAAATTATATTCTTTTGTATCTCTCTGGGTACGTTAATCGGAGTCAGCTGCACTTTGTTCGGCATTGAGAGACATCTGTTGCGCAGTTGAGTATGCTGCGTTGTTTAACTTTCTCAGATGAACAAAGGCTTGAGCTCAATAGGCAATCTAGTCGTGCAACCCCTCCCTTAAACATACGTATAGATGGCGCTTGTGACGAACTTTCAGCATCATGAGTTCATGAAAATAAAATTGAACGATACGAGTAATTTACCCCGACCACCACAAGAAAACTATTTATTTCAAAAAAAATCCCCGTGTTGTACATAATGTTTTGAGCGTCACTTGTCAAAGCGGATTGCATGTTTACAAAATATCAAGTTTGGTAGTAAAATGTTTAATCATCATTTTCTGAACATGAGAAACGCGAGCATTCCACCTCCGCCAACAATAAGGAAGATCCCAACGCCAACGAGCGTCCACTTGCTGGCCTTGACAATGTTGAGCGGCTTGACTAGCTTGTCCTTAATCTCGTCTACTAGCACTTTGTCCAATTCTGCAGCCTGGTCAACCCAGAGAACTGGGTAGAATTTATGCGGGATCGTGTTGAAAGGGGCCATTGATAGGGCCTTAACCGGCTGGACCTCTCCTCCCAGTTGGAGACGTACGTGGGCGCGTAACGGGAAACCGGTGCGCTGTATATATATATAGATTTCATTACACAACAACATAGATTTTAAAAACGCAATTATGCAACGAATGAGTTCTTTTAGTTCTCGTACCGGTTCGATGTCAAGGTAGCTGTCATGTAGTTCCGCGTCCGGACGCAGCCCAGACTTGATAGCGTCTTGAACTATCGAATCGTCTGCGCCAAGGAAGTGCGGCTTGCCGATCGTGATCGGGACGTTATCCTTGCAGCTGAAGATTCTCCCGATCCCGTTGTAGTTTGTGGTGTTTATTAAGGGAGGGGCGACAGGTCTCCAGAAACATTCATTTGGTGGGTAGTCGTGGGGGCCCTTGAACAACTCGTCTGGGAACCTGAACCTGTATCCAGGAATGTCCTCGAACTCTGTCTCTTCAGAATACTCGAGGTAGATGGATCGACAAATCTCTGGAACGTACACGTACAAACGGTCTTCCTTCTCAACGAATGGCGGGAACATCTGCATAAGTTTAATTCATTTTAAGAAACTCATTTGTGTCAATATTTAAAAAGTAAATAAATAAAATATTGTCAAGAAATATGTGAGTTATACAGTTCCATCGGTTCCGTTGATATTGGCACATTCATCAACCCACCATGGCTCGAGACTCGTTTTCCCGTCGTTGATCGACTTGATTATGTTGAACTTTCTGGAGTCGTCGATGCCTCTGTACACACGCCACTCCCCGTCAGCATTCTTCCCATTTTTCTGTGAAGAAAACATATGTTTGGATGATCTTATTTAAACGAGGAATATAAAATACAAAATGGTACGTGTCAATATATGTTAATGTTACGTCTCTGTAGAACGCAAAGTATCCGTTAAAGATCTCGAATGGCAGCGCAATCCCGTTCAATCTCGCGATCGCTTCCACCGTTTTGTAGACGGGGTCGAGCTCTACTCCATCGAACATTACGTCCTTCACCGTCACGTTCATGAACGGGGTCTCGCCGTTCTTGAGGAGGGATTGGAGGGACGTGTGCGCTGCAAAGTGGAGGCGGGGATTCACGTCAAGCAGCGTTAGCACAGCCTGCATTTTAAATTCGTTTAAGTTTTTTTGTCGATTTAATAAAAAAATACGATTTTTTTGTATTAAATTTGAAATGAGGCGTACGAAAAGCGGCATGTTGAGAATCATGACGGTATCGTTATCGTATAGTCCAGGTCCGCTGGTGTCAGGGTCGAACGTGTACGTAATGTTCTGGCGGAAGTAGAGAGTGTCATGCTCCCCTTCACGAATGTCGTACTTTACACGCGTCTGGCTGATCATAAAATAAACGATCGCAAAAACAATTTAATTACAAGTGCATTTCAAATTAAAAAATAATTTATAAGCAGTTTAAGAATTAATTTGTAAATGTTCTATTACCTGAACGAGTACGGTCCGACCTCCTTGAACTGTGGGACGATATCCCAAGTGTCAGAGCCTACGAACTCGTCCGCATTCGTGACAGTGAGGAAATAGACATTTAGTTTAATCGGGACTGGGATGTTTTTCCACTTGTCGAACGTGTCGTTGTCGTCGTCGTCGTGGTCTTTGAGCTGGGTTTGGTCGCGGACTTTGTTGTCGATGATTTTTGGGACGACGACCCAACCTATGATCACTGACACGAGGAGAATTATTACTCCTACTCCGGCTCCACCGCCAGCCAAGATCTTCAAATTCATGGTTTTTTGAAAATTTGCTTCTAAATTTATTTGTTTAAATAATATATCGCAGGTGAAAAGTCACACGTCCCCGTGTGTGTGAATATGTAATAGATCTATGTACTTGAGTCCGAAATATTTTTTTCGGTTTGGGATGGGATGGGCTTATCTTATTTTTTTATGATGGTTTGATGATCCGAGAGTTGACAGGTGTTATGTGTGGCTTGTCGATATATAATCATGTAATCATGTGTTATCATATTGATCTTGTCAAGTTGTCAATCTTTTTATTGATTTTTTATGCAGGTGTGGCTTGAGAATATATTTTGCGTTGTCTTTTTTTGGACTTTAATCAGTATGTACTTGATCGTGTTTCATTTTTTGGGGAATTATGGGTGCATATTATATTGTGTAAATTACACTGCGGGGATATTGATTATTATTACTTGTTATTGGGTATATAATATTGATATTAAATAATTATGTTTGATGAATTTATTGGACTTTCATCAAGGACTTATATTGGGTTAAGTCGATATATAACTTGACATGCTTTTATCGGGATTCATCATGAGGTTGTGTAACGGATGAATATATGTTCGCAGATTTTGTTAATTGCCAACTAACATGAATTGTGTAAAAAAATGGGTTTAATGAATATGGTATAAATATGATAAATGCTGTAAGTCTTCTTGTGATTTTATCAAAAAATGGGTTTATTTAAAACATTTTCTTTCGAGTCTGGCGTACATGAAAACTTTTGAAACCTGCTTGTGTACTTATATGAGTCCATGCAGTAATGAAAGTTTTTGAGTAAAAAAATTAATTTAAAAACTATAATATTTCGGATCTATGATGATGTGAAAATGTAACGTGGTCGGCATAACTTTATCATTCATGCACATTAAGAGGTGTTCTTTTTTCTGAGCTGGAAAAAAAACATTTCATCTCTGCACAAGCTAAATGTTTGGATGATTCTCAAACGAAAAAAAAAACTCTTCTCACTTCAAAAATGCTTCACATAAAAGTGTGTGTATATAAATACACACCATATAACAACATACAGCCTTTGTAACTACCATGATGATATATACACGCACAAACCATGTCTCCAGAGAAACTCGACTCAAACGATAGGACTTTCGTATACGAATAAAAAATATTTTTTTGATATATTTTTCAAAATAAATAAATTCTTTCACAAAAAAAATCAATGTATTTTTCTAAGCCAACATGTAAACATTTTTTTGTGTAACAATGATTTTGATCTCTAAACCACACTCATGAATTTACAAACGAACCAAATGTGAAGACCACAATTTTTTGTTGCTTGAATATGAACAAAAAGATGAGCTAAAAAATTATCCACACAAGATCATGTCGATAAGGAGCAACAGCGCTACAACCAGACCGCCAAGGTCGTCGAAGAACCTCGTGCTTCCTGCTCCAAACACGATCGCGAGTCTACTGAAAACGCAGACGACAACAACAACAACATCTGCCCGGCCTGTGACAGTTAGTTCGAGACCTGCAACCGCTCCGGTGACAAGTCCTCGTTCCAATAATAATAATAGCCAGCAACAACGAGGTGGTAGCGCGAGGAAGCCTGTGTGCTCGAACCCTGCTGGGAAGAGGTTGAGTGTTGTGCTTCCGCCGAGGAGGTTGTCATCCATCTCGAGTTCGTGCTTCGAGTCGTGTTCGAACGCCAAGGTTGAAGGGGCTAATAACGCGCGTGTGGTCGTGTCGGTGAGGAAGCTACACTTTGAGGGGTACACTCCGCATAAAGAGTTTTGGGTGAGGAATGCGCTGGAGAAGCTTGGCAGTGGGTGGGTCGCTGGAGGGAAAATTTCGAAGGAGCAGCTGATGAGTGTTGGGTTTGAGGAGAAAATGGGGACGCTTTATGATATCGCGATGGCGAGGAAACATGAGTCCATTGACAGGTTGGTTGCTGAGGTGGAGGATGAGGAAGGCGTCGTCGGGAAGAAGGGGAAGAAGCGCTCGTTGAAGGCTGTTCAGGAAAAGTTTCCGTTTGCTCCGCATGTCAGTGAGAGTGTTAAGGCGTCGATGAGTGAGCTGCTTCTTGGGATCATGAAGGATGAGAAGCGGGATGATGGCGACAAGGACCGTGGTGGTGGGGAGAGGAAGTCGAGTGGCAAGATTGGGGATGTTCGGAAGAAAAACAAGAAACAGACAAGGTTGAAGTGTGAGGAGGTGAAGAAGGAAAGCGACTCGATGAGTTCTGTTGGGTCGGTGAAGAGGAGCGAGCTTCTGCAATGCTTTGTTCTCGATGGGAGGCTTGTTGTTGGAGATGGGGAGCTTGTGCGAGTTGGAGGGAGCATCGTCAACAAGTTTTGGGGGACGGACAAGTCGAGAATCAGGTGCGTCAGTTTATATATTTGTTTTAAATATAGTTTTTAAAATTCATTTTTCATAACTTTTGGCTTTTTTAGAACGGAGAACGAGTCGCAGCATCACCGGTACTTTCGCAAGTCGGCGAATCTGATGGGGTTTGCCCCGCATGAGGTCAGTATCCGGTACTGCGGCAAGTCGCATAGGATCGTCGTGTCTGGGTCGAGGCCGCAGAAAGGAAACGAGAACGCGAGACAAGTGAGGGAGATTATCGCGCTGCCTTCTGGAGTTAAGGCTCATCAGCTTGTTGTGATGAGGACGTGTAAAGGGTCCGTCATCTTTGAGGAACAGGAAGTTGAGAAGTTGTGATCAATTTTTACACGCTCGTGTGATAAAAACAAACAAACAATTTTTATGCGAATCATGATTTTTTGTACAAAATGTATGGTCGCATATATAACTTTTTTGACTTGATAATAAAATCGTATGCGTCGTGCTACATATTTTTTCCAGAGTGTGTTTTTTGCATCAACTGCGTTTTTTAGTGGAGGAAGTGTACACGTTTTGTGGAGTTCGGGGTTACTCGGTTCTGTTTTTCGGAGGATATCTTTTGTGTGTGTGGTGTTCAGCATATTATGATTTTTCTCCAGGATATGTGTGCTGGAGTGTGTCTGGAGTGTCGTGGTGGAGGAGGAGGAGATGAGAGATTTTTTGGTGCAGTATATATACCATGAAAGTCATCTCTCTCTGGTGTTTCTTTTTGAGTTGATATGAGTTTATATTCGTGGTTATATGATTTTAAAATATATATATACAGGAGCTGGGATGCGGAGAGATTTTTGTATATATTCGTTGCTTTCTCCAGTCGAAACTGTGTTTTTTTAGTATTGTTTTATTTTCGTGAGTGAGTTGGTGGTGGTGTGGCTGAGGAGATGGAACCGCCTTAAAAAATAAAGGGAAAGTGTTGTTCTCAAAAAAGTTTATGGTGCAGTGGGGGTTTTTTCATCGTGGTGCTGCGTTATTTTTTTTGTTAAAATATATAAATTAATATAATTTTTGATATTTAAATTTTTTGGTATTTGGTGGGTTGGAGTTTATTTAAGACATCGTGTTTTCCTGTGTGTTCAGGATATAGTTCTTGGGAATATTTTTTTAAAGGTAAATGACCATTTGGGCATGCTTTAATTTTTTTTGGTGTGCTCGTGTGTGTAAGAAAGTGTAAGTTTATTTTCTTGGAATTTTGTTTTTCGTGTGTGGAATAAATTCAAGTTTTGGGTTGATTATCCAGTTCCTTTTAAAAAGTAAAAGAGAGTATAATATGCCGTTTTTATTGAGTTTGCTGGATATATATGGAACATCTGCAGGTATATGATCGTGCTTTTAATACACAAACTTCATTTAAGGGTCGAAATTGTGTGGAGGAAATTTAGATGCTTTCGGGTGAACAACGTTTTTGGTATATATAACTGCTTATATGATACAGTTTTATTTTTCGTGTGTCCCGTTCATCATTTAACATCTGGTTTACAGGAAGATGTGAAGGACAAATATTCTTTTCGTTGTGGAAAAAATTGAATGAGTGGAGCAGAGAGAAACTTGGGAGTTTTTCGTGTGTGCAGTTGTGTGTGTATGCGATTATTTTTAGTGAGCATACGGGGAGCGAGAGAGGGTTGAGGTCTTTTTTTGTGTGGAATTATACGAGGGACAGGAATATGTGTTAAGGGGTGAGTGAGGGATGCGTTGGGTATATATTATGCTTCCTTTCATTTTCGGCAGATGCATCGGTTTTTTTTGTTTGAGTTTATACGTGCAGTTTGAGTACGGGAGTTTTATAACATTTGGGTCAGCTATTATATCGTCCAGGTGTGTGAGTTCGTCTAGGACGCGTTTTATATATTTTTCAAAAATGCAAGCTGCTGGATGGAGAGAGAACGGTTTTTTATGCGTGTTTAAATAAGCGTGCTCGATTTTTTGGGTTGCTGCTCTCGAATTTTATGTAATGATTGAGTTGGGAGAATTGATCGAGGGTTTAAAAGTATGTGTTATTTTTATTGGCAAAATGATAGGGATTTATGCGTTATATAGTTTCAGAGCATGGTGCAAAATATGATTTTTAAATACATGTTGTTGCGATTTATTTACGGTTTATTTTGCATATTAGCACGAAAACGACTTATTTGATCATTTTCTTTCATTATTTGATTTGACTATGAATTTGGTCAGTGCATATGCTCATGAGTGTGTGCATCATTATTTTCTTGCGAATTTCCGATATTTGCGATTGATATACAACGTGTTTGACACGCTTATATATTTTTAGTGCTTCGTCCTTTCACCATGTCGATGATATATAAGTACCGCATATCACGTTTCAACGGTTGTAATTGTTGCCTGTCTATACTCACGTGCACTCGTGCCACAGATCATATTATCTACAAATCCAAAATTCCTCCGAAAATAATATGCGCACAATCCTCATCATAATCATTCACTTATCAACAAAAGAGCTTATGTGCATTTATCATCATGCATCCACAAACAAAAATTTAACTCTGCGCATTCCAGAACAACCGTATATAAGCGATATTGTATTCATCCATAATTTCCTCCCAAAAGAAAACATATTGCGCAGGGAATGGCACACACGACAATACCACAATGCTTCTGTGAAGCACATTTGGAACCGTGTTCGTAGAACCGGATGACCATATAAGAACATCTGCATTCACCATTGTGATGTGCTTCCTCAATGAAACGCACACCAACGCGAATCCGGTACAAAGAACACGAGTAAAAAAATTCGTTTTCCTTCCAAATGCGTTGGTTTTTGGTGACAAAAAGATATGACTGGGAAAATGCATATGAATATATAGAGTTGAACGAAAAACTTATTATTTTGTGTCAAAAGAGAAGCGTACAAACGCGTTTAAATGTCCTGAAAGAACCGCATCTTTCTGTTTTTTCCACGAGTTCCAGCACATCTGTCTATCAGCAATAATCATACGATTTGAGCATACACGCCGGATTTAAATGTATTTTTTGGGGTGTTTAAAAGGATATGAGCCTTGGGTGTTTGTATATATTAACGCATGCTGCATCTTCACACAAAAATCATTTATTGATCATCGAGCGTCTTCAAAGTACATCTTACCTGGATTTAAACCCAATCATAATCATACGTACACGCTTTAAAACCCTAGCATAATGCATTTTAAAGCTCTTCTCAAAAAAATAAAAATTGAAACACGAGTTTTGTTTTCCAGAGTCTCTCTCTCTCTGCCATCTGCTCTTTTGTAGTAAAGAGTTTTAAAGGGTCTCGTTTTTGAGAGAGAAGGGACCCTGTTGTATCATCCAACTTCCTCTTTACTCTTCTCGTTCGCCTTCATCCGCTTCAACAATGGAGCAGCTGCCACTGCTTTTGGGTTTATATGGTATTTGTGCATCTATTCAAGCTTCCTTTTTTACAAGTAATTTTATCCAGAGAGTTTTGTGTGTCCTAAGTTTAAGGGCAGCTGGTTAAAATATAAGTGTACCGGACAAAAAGCTCATATATGTGTACTGATGATTTTTTTTTCAGAAAAGAAAAGCGTCGTCCCTCCAATACGCACCTGGACCGGTGGAATGGATCGTGTGGCCGTTATGTCTGAAATTTTTTTTGGGTTCCCTTGTTGTGTGTGTCGTGTGCCGTGGTATGCACGCAGGAAGGAAGTTTTTAAATGGAGAGTGTGCCATGTGCGTTTAAGCTTTGAATGCATATATCCGTGGAGTTTTTTTTGTTGTCGGGACGGGAGGGGTATTTAAGGGAAGCACGCGTCACTCTTCAAGCATCAGTTTCAAGGCAGAGGTTCAGGAGGAAACAACATTTCGGGACGGTTTTTAGTGTTTGGTTGGTGGTTTTTGCTGGATTGGAGGAGATCGAGATCATCATGGAGGAGAATCACAAAAAATATAAAAACTTGTGTTTGAAAAATTATAAATCGCTTGGAAGCTTTGATTGTCCAAACGCAATTCTTGAGGAAAATTTATTGTCTCTTTGCGGTAATACGCAGATTATGAGACTTCCAAGATTTGTGTGGGGACATCATCAGCTCTCAGTTTGGCGGGTGATCAGCACAAATACAAGTTTTATATTTTTTTTAACGACCCGGATCGGATCAATGTGGCGGAGGAAGGAATTTTCGGGAGTCGTGTTGGAGAGGAGCCACGAAGTTTTTTGGAGGAGGAGACGAAGGATTTGGAAATTTTTGAGATGGAGGGTTTTGTGCCATTTTTTGGATGGGGATTTGTTCGAAATTATTGTGGTTTTGTGTGAGTCAAATTTGATGGAGAATGAATTTGGAGTGGTTTGAAAATGAGAATTTTTTATGGGAGTTTTGAGCGTAAGTTTTTTATGTATTCGCATTTCTAATTTGGGATGATTTTGTTTGGGTTGTTGACTGATTGGTGTTAACTCAAATTGATTTTATGCGGATTTGTAAAAAAAAATTGGGAGATTTTTTACGTGGTTTGAGGTTTACAGGTCAATCAATATGATCTCAACATATGATCAGCCACAGTGGAGCACTGATGAGGGGCTCAGTGTGTGGCAAAATATAACGGAATTAGTATTTTTATTTTCGCGTGAAGGTCATTACAGGTTTCTTTGTGGGTGGTGTGTTGACGCAAAACTCTGCAGTTTTTTTTTTGACGCGTGGACTGGTGGACGCATGTAAATTTCGTGTTTGACAAGCGATGATGATGTGGGTAAAACTAAAATTATTATATTTCTGCGTTTCAAAATTATTGATCTCAGTAGGAAACGTGTATATGGGAAATGGGCAAAGCGTCTGACTGTAGTGTTTATTATTATTTAAATTACATTTTTATACAAATTTGTTTTCAGATTTATGTACTCTTTCAAACCATACAAAACATTAATAATTCAATTTATATTGCAAACAAACTCATGCATTTTGCTTTTATGTGTTTATAGGAACACTAATAATTTGTCGCTATATTTGTATTTAATTTTTGTCAACAGGACTCAAATATGTAATTTAATGATGATGATTGTGCATGAGTTTCAGGCGCTTTTATGGTTTGAATAGGTTTGAATGATGCGCACACGGGTTTCGATAATTAAGATTTGATGGTTTAATCGATTTTTTTATTTGAGAGGTTGATTCATCATCATGAGACGCTTATTTAGGTTTTATTCGCACATGAGATTAGGAACGTATGCTAAAATTTCTATACTGTGTTGAGATTTTTGACAAGTCTGCGTTGATTAATATAACTTTACGCAGCATGAATCTGTGTGAATATGTATCGATTCTCTGATTTTTCTTATTCAGGTTGAGAGAGAGAGAGAGAGCTGATGAGACTTGGGGCGACTTGATACATGATGTATTGATGACTATAATTTTTCTTGCTTTTTGGTCTTTCACACGCAGACAAACTTATCTTAATCTTTTTCATTTACTTTAATTTTGGAAACGGGAGTAATATATATTGTCATTTCGTGTTCCTTTTCCAATACGCAAGTAGTATGCATGCATGCATGGTCGAACTTGCTTGCTATGTTTAGGGAGGACTATGATGATGATGATGATGATATTCACATGATGCTTTTGGATGAATGCACATATACAAAATTTGTTTTTCTGATTTCACGATTTGAGTTTTTGGATATGAACAAAACATCTCGTATATGTAACGCACGAATCAACGTAAATGTTTAAAAAAACATTTTTTTTCGGAGCACCCGGTGCTCCACTGCCTCTGCTTTGAGATTTCGCCGAGTCTTCAGGCTGTATACTCTAGCTCGATTTCGCACATTGATTTGTGGATGGGTTTGGTAAATTGTCATGAAATTTACTTGGTTTTATTATTACAAATCCAGCGAGTGGGTGAGATGAGCTCAATTGATGAATAAAGTTCTGCCACTGAACAGATTTTTTTAATTAATTGTTTGCGATGTCCCGTTTACTCAGGTTTACTCAAATTTGATTGTTGTACGTATTCGCATATGACCGACGCATTCAGTGTCCAGCCTGAACAAATTCATAGTGTGCTGCACATGACCCGTGTCGTCACGTTCATATATCCAACCTGTAAACAAACCATGCTAAAAAATACATGCTTTCGCGGTTCAAAACATTAAAATATCATATTGTCATCAATAATGTTTATAAACGTACACGACCTTGAACTGATTGAATGGCCATGACAAGACGTCATATAATCTCTCGATGCATTAAAACGCGGTATGAATGACTATATTTATACATTAAATTAAGTATTATATCACAATACAATCGAGCTGCGATACAACTGAAACACACAATCACTGGAGAGAAAAACGTCACTGAGTTTACATATGATCCACTGAAACAGGCATGCCAAAAAATCCCCATAAAATAACATGTTTTTTGCGAGTGGAATCGACACTTGCTCAACATTTTCATCTACTGAGTACTATAAAATGTGCATTAAACAATTTTAAAAATCATAAAACAATTCAGTTTGTTTAGTATAAAAGAGCGCTGCTGCATCTTAATTTCTCGTGCAGAATATTTTCCCTTTATTGACACACATGAATTTGATAGCGTTGTAGATTGAAGATGATGATGAGATAACACGTAAATGACATTATATATATTATTTATTTTGTTGGTGTTGATTTTGGTTTGGTAGTAATAATAATATTCGTAAATTTGTGCTAATACTTGTTGATTCCGAACAACCTGACGCGATGGAATTGGGGCAGTTTTGGGATCAGCACGAACATCAGCGATACAAAGTTTGGGACAAAGTGACCGCTGTCGTGGCGAGTGTAGAAACTTGCTAGGAAGAAACTAGAGAAATAATTTAGTTTTAAATTATTATGAAATTCAAACACGTGTGTGCAGATAATGATAAAATTTGGGGTTTCATAAAAAATAATGTAAACTCACAGGACGATGGGGACGATGGTGAGGAACTTCCTGGTTCTCGTGAACTGGATCCCGTGGTCAATCTGCTCCCAGTGGGTTAGCACTCTGGACGCGCCCTGGTCCTGGATCTCCCAAGGCCCGCCCTTCAGCACGTGCAGGAACAGGAAGTGGCACTATATCAGAGTTGAGAAGCAATTCTTCATAAAAAATCAGACTAATTTTAAAGATTATTTTTTAGTTAGTTAGTTTTACCGAGTTGTGAATGAGGTTGGTGAACGTCCACGCGAGAGGGATCGTGAGGAAGGGGATCGAGAGGAGGAACAGGTGGAGGAGAACCACTGCTACTGCGTACGTGAACCACATCCCACGACTGCCTGTTTTCCGGGAGTTTTTTTATTTGTAAAACAAAAACATAAACCAATCAACAATTTAATACGTTCACCTTTAATCACTCAAATAAAACAGCTGAGCAAATAATTATTATCATTAAGTTATCTTGAAACCTACCCAGCCAGTGGACGTTCGGGTTCTCTTGTCCATGACCTCCGACCTGGATCATTGTGTTTATCTTATATAAACTATACTTAACTGCTTAACCAGTTGATAACGCTTTTCTCCTCAACTAAACACAACAGAAAATTACATCTATAATCAGTGCTTCAGTTTAACTCTTGTGATCTTCCAAATGTACCCTTTTACACACCCAGAACTCAGCTGTTTTGGAGGAAAAATTTGTCATTTGTACTTTTGAATTTCAGTCACCACAGGTCGCTCATTAAACCCTCAATGTTTAATTAATAATAAAAAAACAATAAACTTTCAAGTTACAATAATAGTCCGTAAATCACAGATTACATGTATATCGACTCAAAATGGAATTTTAATTACGAATTTATTTGACAAGAAAGACAGGTAAAGGATTTCTTCTTGTTTGTTGCGTTTTTCAAGGACTGTGTGTGAGTGTGTGTCATCAGAGCAGGTGTGATTATATCATTAAATGTGAAGTGTACTAAAAAATGTACATTTATTATGCCAATTTTGTTGTACGTAAGTACAATATATATATTTTGTGAAAACGAAACAGCGAAAGTCAAGTGTTGATATTGGTGTCTTGTATTATGATCATTTACAAGTTTTATATCGGTGGCGAAAGTTTAAACTGGGATTAAGCATTTTTCATTTATGACTGTGTTTCTGCCGAAACTTCTTGGCAGAACGCTTGATAGTTAATTAATAATTCTGAATGCGCTTAAAGAAAATATAATTTGTGTCCTTAATTTCGAATTTTCAGGGTTAACACTTAAATCTTGCCAAGTTTAGCTTCGAAACTAACTAATCGTATGCATTTACGCCGACGATATAAACCCTAAACCTAAAAACATTGATTTAAGGGGTTTGCCTAATTCTACTACTAAATATTTTCGCTACACTTCACGAAAGATATATAAGCGCGTTTTCGTCAATTAATTTTGTAAACAAAATAGTAAGTCCAATTCTTTACTGAGCAAATTACTCAAAAGTAAATTTAAAATGGAGGTTTTAGCTAATTTTGTAAAATCGTAGATCATTTCCCGAAATTTACCCTAAAATTATGTTGACTGGTTCCTCCTGTTTACATTACGAGGTGGGGTTGCGTGAGACTTGTATAGCTCTATGCCGGAACGCGTACACCTACACCTTCTCTTCTCCAGCTTCTCTTCCCCTTTTGTTTTGAAGTGTGTGGAAAGACTCTTGTTGTCGATTTACGAGACTCGAGTTTTCTGAAGAAAGATTTGTTACCCTACAGCACACTTGTAAGGTTTCATAAAGCATCATTCGCAAATTGGCAAATAGCCCATTTCTCCGATTTCGCAGACAGCTTAAAAAATATTATATTTAAAAAGAATACAGTTCTACAGTCCAATGTGAAAAGTAACCTAAAATCTATGCATTTGATCTACAACAAATTTAACCATGGTCATCATGACTCATGATCAGATTTGCTGCGCTGCGGCTCAATGAGGCTCAATACCAATTCAAGTTTTAAAATGTGTTCGCAATTTATGGATATGGATAGTAATTCGATAATTACTAACGAATGCAGCGAGCATACTAGTCGTAGTCTCAAATGGCAGCAAAATTATGGCACTTAAGCATCTTCTTGAGTCTTGCAACTTTTTAAACTTTAACGAACCGAAATATTTTCTTTAAACAACACAAACAAATGAAACGATAAAATAGTTACTACTCTTGGTATTATGGAAGTATGGTTTGAGAAATACAAGTGCATTTATATCATTTGTAATATTGTACTGGTTTTTCTACAATTAATTATTTATTTAATGAGTAATTAAAAATTATTTCTACAAAATATTAAACCCAACACGAGCAGACGGACATGTATTTCTTATACTATGCCTGGTCCTCGCAGAAGCAAACCCAATACCGAAGCAGTTTAGGAACTTCAAGTTGCTATATCGTTCTTTACTTCTTTGCAAGTAGATACTTCGCATGTGGCCTAATTTTCATATTTTGCGCTAAAAAATCTTTAACCTGGAACAGGCATAGCATTTAAATACTTTTCTAAGAATCTCAGCCCAAATTATAACTCTTGGCGGTGGCTTGTTCATCAGTTTCATAAGTCTCTAATCACATCTGCAAACTCAAAATAACTACCAGCCACCAATTTCTAAAACAGTCTGTCAGCACTCATTTCTCGGTGAGACTCGGTCAATAGAAAAACTGCTATTGAGTGTGCTGCAGGGTGTCAATCGAAGCCTTGCTACGAAAACAAAATTATTTATTTTCCGAAGAAGGGCAGAATCGCTCGACAATATATTTTGTATTCAATCCGCCGATAAGAACCTCACTACGCTAAAAATCTACCGAATACCCACGTTTTTCCGGACAATAATCCTATTTTGACTTTGCGGTGAAATTATTGTCGCTGGGTTCATCAAACATTGCATAATTTACTACCAAATTTACATAATTGTCTGGAAAAATAATTGAACCCATTTAGTCTCGTGGTGTAGAGCAATTATGTAGTCAAATGAGCAAGAGTTTTCAGTAAAAAGTAAACAAATCTCACGAATTATGACAGACAAGGAGTTTGTGATATGTTTGAACTTGAACGGATAAATTATATAAATTACTAATTCAAAAAACTCCGAAAGTGTAGAATGGGAAAGTTAATTTTAATTAATATATAAACAACAATTCACAATTGGATTATTATATTTTGGTGAAATTGGTGTGAAGTCAGCTG
Source organism: Heteromurus nitidus (assembly GCA_034687055.1). Lineage (NCBI taxonomy): Eukaryota > Metazoa > Arthropoda > Collembola > Entomobryomorpha > Entomobryidae > Heteromurus > Heteromurus nitidus. The sequence continues at coordinate 15,415 of JAQFZW010001799.1, forward strand.
TGGGTGGAGGTGGTGACTTGGAAAAGGATGAGAGACCACCATGGAGAGAGATCTTCGAACCACCACAACAGGTCGGGTGGAAGCGGTAACTCGTCCAAGAATAAGTCGACGTCGATTTCAGAACTAAAGGTAAAGAGAATCTTCTAATTTAAACTGTAAAATTTAATTGTATTTAAATGTGCAATAAATTGATTGATGACGATTTTTATACTTTTGTATTCATATAGGCTGAGTGCTCGCGAGGTATCGAACTCCTGGACAAGGTGGTTAACGACGTCGCACAGGCTAAATGGATCCTGAAGACGGTACTCAAATCGCTGGACGAGGTGGAAGTGAAGCCTGCCAAGTGCTCGAATTGCAGCGGAAGCAATTCGAAGAAGGAGCCGACGACAACGACAACGTCGACGTCGGTCGCCAGCCCGACTAAAGAGAGGAAGGATAAGAAGGCGAAAAAGAATGCAGTGCTGCCGATGGTGAGCGGTCACACTGTCCAAAGGCCGAATATAAGCATCGTGAGAGTGGATGACCACCGTCAGCGGCGGGGGGATAGCAGGGAGGAGAATGCACAAGCCAGTTCGTCGACAGCCGGCAGGCCGGGACCGAGCAGCTCTAAAAGCTCTAATAAAGTGTCGTCGTCTTCTGTGAAACGGGGGAGGTCGAGTAGGGACGAGGCAGAAGATGAGAAGAAGAAACGGAAACCTAGTGCGAGTAGGAGCAGGAGTCGGGGGCGTGGTGGTGATAAGAAGAGGAAGGATCGTAGCTCCAGCTCGTCTAGTAGCTCGTCAAGCTCTTCATCTGGGTCTGGCTCCAGTAGCTCTACCAGCTCAAGGTCGAGGTCCAGAAGTTCTGCTGGGAAGAAAAAAACAGACGACAAGAAAAAGGAACAGGACACTGAGTTGCTGAGTGTGGGTGGGAGTGGGGATGATGGAGGGGAGGAGACTAACAGGAGAAAACAGGTGTGGTGGTTATTTAATAATCATACGGATTTTATTAATAACTGGGGTTTACGTTTTTATAATTGAGTTTCTTGTGTTTGTGTAGAAACCGTCGTCCTCAAAACCTCAGCACAAGAATGCTCCCAGGTCGACAGCGTCGTCATCGCAAAATTCCTCTAGCAAAAAGGCACCAGCTACAGAACCATCGTCTCTGCTGCATCCTCACGGGTCGGCGTCCTCCCGCTTCCTCAACTCTGAACAGACGATCGAGTCGTTGAAAAAGCGTCATCGGCTCCGTGAGCTCAACGTGAAGCTGATGGACGTGTCGCGGATCGTTCGCTACCGCGCCAAGGTTAATCTCAATGAACTGGACGAGAAGGAGGTGCAGGTGTACTGGCAGGCATGGCGTAAGCGGAAAGTGGTGGAGGTCGCGAAAGTGGAGGCAGCTTCTCCGATTCCCAAACGGAAAATGATCGGACCAAAGTCAAAGATGCGAGCCAAGGTGGAGGAGGAGGAGGAGGAGCAGGATGTCAAGCCGAAACTTGCTGGAACGATGACGACGGCCGAGTCGCTACGCGCTAAGCTTAGGGAAAAGTTCAATAAATTTAAGATGATGAAGAAGAAGGAAGAGAGCGTGAGTGGTGGGGATCACGCTATGCCGGACTCGACAACGAACAGTAGCACTAGTGCTACCACGGAGCGGAGGACGACGAGTGAGGTTGACGCTGCAGCCGTTAGTGAGCTAGAGGCTATTGGACTGAAAGTTACGTTGGATGGGGGGAAGAAGCAGGAGAGTCTTGGGGACGTTGTTGGCAAGGCCGTTATGAATAACGGGAATGGGAGGGGGGACCTTCTCGAGATGAAGCGGGATCAGTGGATCATGCTTCAGAACAGTAGGACCGGAGTTGGAAGTCTCAAGCTTGAGGTGCAGGCGGGGATTCGGAAAGTTGTTGGTGGTACTGATAGTCTTGAAGGGGGCAGGGATGATGGAGGAGGGAGTACTAACGACCCGTATGTTGTTGGAAACTACTATCTTGTCGCCAAGGAGGTATATCTGCGTTTTTATATTATCTCGAAATCTACTGATGACCGAACTGATGAGTTTTGATAGGTCACCGGCAACCTATAACAGCTCATCGGTTCGCTCGTCAGCGTGTTTCAAAGTATTTACGTAATAACCTACATTATGATGCCTATAACAGGGCCACCCGCTGCAGCTGATGAGGTACGTGGGCACCGCCAACCTTCCTCCTTGCGCGATGATGGATGATGATGATGACTCGCACCCTGCTGGGTTTCTCCCGCTTGACCTGTCATCTCTGTCTAGCGCCCAGATCAGTCAATTACACGAACTCGGGAGCAGCAAGCGGAGACTCACCAAGTCCGACTTGGACGAGGAGGAGGAGGAGAGGCATGTTAAACAGGAACCTGTCGAAGGCATTGAAATGGAGGAGAATGATGGTGAGGAGCAGGAGGAGGAGGAAGAAGAAGATGATGATCCAATCACGCTCCCTGAAAATCTTAGAGTTATTAGGGAGTCGAGCGATAGTGATAGTGGGTTTTAAAACACGTCACACGTGTAGTTTAAATTCGTCTTGAAACTGGAAATTGATTTTTTTCGTGTAATATTGTTGTTTTGTATGATGGGGTTTTTTTCTGCTGAAAAACTTTCTTTTTTATTGTTAAGAGAAATGAAAGATTCCAACATTCGTTTAAATAAAGAAAATTTTTGTGTACAAAAACTGATAAGTTTGTTAAAAAGTGTTCAGAGTTCCACTTTGTTTGATTCGGATGAGGAGTCATCATCGTCTGACGAATTTTTTGGGACTTTGTCAACGACGGATTTGATGTCGTCGAATATCGACTCGATTGACGTGTTTGCGTCCCAACTCTTGACGAACTTGCCAGTGTGGTCGTATAAGTACTTTTGGAAATTCCAGGTGGGAGAGACTTGCGTCGTTTCTGAATGAATTTTAAGTTGAATTTTAAAAATACACTCAATAAAATAATTTTAAAATAACACCACTTTACTCACCAATGATATGCCTCCAGAGGGGGTGAGCGTCTTCGCCCTTGATCTTGACCTTTTCGAGGAGCGGGAACTCGCATTTGTGGTGGGACTTGACGAATTCCTCGATTTCTTGGGCCTCCCAAGGCTCCTGCTCCCCGAAATCGTTGCAGGGGAAGGCGAGGATGTCGAACCGGTTCTCGTATGACAGGATCTCGTGCAACCGTTTTAGCGCCTTCATGTGAGAGTCTGTGTGGCCGCATTGACTTGCTGTGTTCAGGATTAGGAGGGACTAGTGAAAGTACACGATTTTGAAAATTATGGTTTATTTGTTTCAAACGCGTGATTAAATAATGATTCTCCAAGTATGAACATAATGTTTTAGTTTTTTTAAAAATTTATTCGTTACCTTGCCCCTGTACTTGGCCATGTCGACAGGGACGCCTTTGATATCATTAACATCAAACTCGTAGATGGACTTGTCAGCGGCTGTCGCAACGCTTACTAACACGAGAACAAACACATACTGCATACTTGAATGCATTGTTGGGTTTTGCAAATGTTTAAAAAATGTTTAAATAATTTATAATTTCACAGAGATCACAGGATTTATATAATTTATAATATCATTTAGGCACGATATAGTTTAATCAGTCGGTTTAGAAAATAAATATATTTTTAAGTAATCTCCGGCGTATATAAGTATTGTGTGACGTGTTTGAATCAGAGTGCAGCCAAAGAAGAGAGTCCGAAATACCCTTGAGTCGAGTCTTTGACTTTTTAACAATTTTTTTATATTCTTCTTCTTTTTGACAGCAGCAGCAGGTGTGTGTATTGTGGAGAATGGAGAGAGAGCTTCATCGTGTTATGGCCAAATACTACTCCTGTCTTAAATTGCAACGCATGGATAAACTCTTTTTTATATGCTTCTTGTGTGTGTATCTCGGGAGACTTTTGCTCTTTTTTTGCTCGTCGTCGTTTGGGGATGCTGAAAAACCTTAAGCTTTATTTTATGCATTATATTTTTTCAGGTTTGAAAGTGTTAAAGAAATGTTGAAGAACTTGTTTTTGTAAAAATTGTTCTCCAAAATTGATGGGTAGCATGGACGAGGTGGTTTTTGTATGCTGGACATATAACGTGCATTGCGCATTGCTTAAGACTGCTTTTTCTTTTTACGTGGTTTTGCAGATGACGGGGAGATTATTGTGTGCATGCATTCTGCTGTCCAGAGAGTTACTATTGCATCAACGTATTCGAGCGTAATATGAAGCATGTTCAAAATCTTATGTCTAAAAAGCACAAGCACGAAATATTGGATTACTACTCGCTTCTTTGTGTACGCGTAAAATATGCTAGCGTGTAACTCGTTTGATGCTACTTTCACATTCGTTATTATTAGTCCCACATCACCAAAGAAAAAACCTTCCAGTGAGTATATATCGAGATTCGTGATGGAATATATAAACATGATCGTTTCTTAAATCTCGGGTGTCTTTTAAGGTACATTGTCCTGTTTTTTTTGGTACTACTTCGTTTTTTTATACTTGTAGCGTGCCAGCGTGCGTATGTAAACCAGAGAGGTTTTTGGAAAAATTTTCATTCAAACTTGTTTCAATTCACGTGTCTGCGAATCATTGTTTTGGGGGATTTTGATTTTAATCCTTAAAAATATTCCAAAATAGCGTGTTTGCGAATTGTGGGCGTGCTTGATTTGAAGGGTATTTTAATCAAATTTATGTTATATTGAAATTAATGATTAATGATGATTATACAAGCACGATAATTAGGCGTAGCGCGATGTACGATAAAGTTTTGTACAATGCTACAGTATTTAGTCAAACTTAATTTGATTGGAATTTTAAAGCTAGTGATTACACACAATTTTAAACTGCAACAAACTAGTTTTCAACCGAATCTATTTTTTGGTAATTTAATAGTGTTTAACTCGTTAGTACCGCTCAAATATCCAAATCACATGTAACCACACACTGATTAATCCTTCTCGAACAGGATATATGTACACGAAACAGCTCTGCATCATTTTAAATTTTGAATTCCCAATCACGCGGACACGTTCAATCATAAATAAAACCGTCACTCACAACAGAATAATTTGCGACGACAATAATGAACGTTGTACTATGTAATGCTTCCTGCACGTGCCACCCTATAAATTTTTCAAACGCATATATATTTAAATAATAATGCGTGTCAACCCGATCCCTTTCGCCCATCATCGTCACACGGCACGATTAAATAGTTTGTGTGTCTCATACCCACACACCACATATAAGTCGTGTCACAGAGGAACTTACACTCAAACCTGACACGATCTTTTTGATGACACATGTGCGTAGTCACGCGATTATAACGAGACATACATTTCTAAAACTATATTGTCAAGATGCGTTCAAAAAACATCAAAACACGCATAAGCGCGTAGTCACTCCAACATCCGGTTTTTGTCACATTTTCACAGAATATTTTGCAACAAAGAGTCACTCAACAAAAAACTTCATTAAACATATTCGTCGTCATCAGCATAATTTCATAAGCGATATATTGCAACATAAATAATCTGTCTCGCGAGCATACTAAATTGCTAATGTTCTTAAAAATCCATTTTAAATTGCGAATTACCGCATACATTTCCATTTCCAATAATTTTTAAACGCAACTTTGGAGACTTGTAAATTATTTTTTAATTAAGTCGGTCAGTCGCTACTTATTTTAGCATGCATGAATAAAAAAAATTATTTTAAAATCGTATACGCTTCTGGTTTCACGCAAAAACATGCATAAACAAAAACAAATAATATTAACTCTCATTCATCGATTCATCATGCAAATTTTCTTGTGTAATTTTTTACGAGCGGACATACACGTTCGTTCTTGTCGACGCGTATATATTTTGAAGAAGCTTATAAGATCCTGAAATATGCTTGTGAATTAGAAAATGTATGTTTTTTTTAAATGTTTTAACTTGCCGATCACATTATTTTTGTTTTTGTTACTTTCATCATTCACCGCATAACCAAAAAATTTCGGGAGTGTCGAATTGCATGCATCAATGCATGATGATGACACGAGAGAAGCGAGAGCAAATATACATGACGCTCGTCGAGCATATATGTATATCCGTTCATGAAAGTTGTTGACACTCTTCTCACTATTTTTGTCTCTTGAAAAAATATTGTCATCGCCATAAAAAATTGTCTTCAAAAATACATCTCGTCGACACATTCAGTTTGAAAATGAAAAATTTATTTAGATGCGATGTTATATGGTACGTGAATACACACGGATCTCTGCGTTTTTTTATTACTAACGCGATGAGTTCGTGATGGATTCGTATTCATTCTTGGTTTACATATCGTGTGTGTATATTGTTTCGCTACTGTGTGCGCGGTGCAGTTTTTTTTGTTTGTGAATATAAAAAAGTGCATCGCGTATTATGTGCATACATTATTATATTCAAAGGTTTTTTAAACGTCGGGATATTTTACTAGAGTTTTGAAAACATATATAGTTTTTAAAAACTCCCTTTTAGCGTGTGTGTTGTAGAGCGACTAGTACGTATCTCTCGTGCTAGTCTGGTTCATATTGTGGTTCTGTTATAAACCGGATAAATATATTTAATGTGGTATATATATTTAGGAGTAGGGGTGAGGGGGATGTTCGTCGTGAGATGGTACACTGTTCTCAAACTAATGCCAACTGAAATAGCATATGAGAGAATATGGGTAAAAAAATTGATTCTGAAATTATCGAAATTGTTGCGAAAGTCTTAAATAAATTAAGGCATTGTGCCGTCTCGATGGACACGATAGATTGATTTTTTGAATCTGAAAACGCATCTGCATTCACTACAAACATTCATATGAGAGAGTGCATTATTAGTGCATTCTGATCCCATGCACTCGGTGCATTTACAAGTATGTGCATGCACCATAAACCAGACTGGAAAAAGATCGAATGCCATCTTCTCCTTAAGTACAACTTTCGATGAAAACCCGGAAAATAATATACGAATTTGTCATGATAATTAATTGGAAATTCTAATATGTTGTGCACAAATCATGAGATAATGGCATAGCCAGCAAAATGTTTCATAACGGAGATTATATGGAATGTATGGCTGACAAGATTCATCATTA
>JAQFZW010001800.1:0-22503 GCA_034687055.1 Heteromurus nitidus
ATGATCATGTTTTATTATTTCGTCAGCGACACGTTGAGGTCACTACTCATTAGGCAATCTCTAATAATACTTGGAGTTTGCTCTTTTATACTCTTAAAGTTGGCTTGACATGGACACATCGTATGGTCATCACGGCATTAAGAACACACAATGGCAATTAAGTGTTTAGTGACAGCTCACTGTCACTTCGCCTCATTGTCGCTAGTAGCGAGCTACTTCATTAGACCCACTGCTACATTTTTTTTGTGCGTGGAGATTTTCTATTTTCTCCTCTGGGCCTAAATTATATGAAAAAAAAGAAGGGTAGTGTGATGATCTCTTGTGTCAAATGATGAGATGACCTCATATTCGATCATGTCTCCCTGAAATAATTATCTTGTCATGGGAACGACATCCTATCTATCGACGATTTTTTTGTGGACGTAAACCCAGTAATTACTAATCATAATATCATGCTGACGGGGGAAATGTTAGCTGTCTGGGAAGATTTTTTTTGTCGCGTCATAAAAGAGTACAATGTTACAAAATTCCTTTGTCAAGTCAATAACTTTTTCCTCTTTAGTATCATCAGCACAGGCGTGTAAGTGCACCAGCATGCAACAGATTCGTTCCACACATAAACACTTTTTTTTTGCTGTTTGTGTGAATATCTTCCAAGATCCTTTTTTCCACACGGGAGAAGAAGCGTTTTTGTCTCCCTTCTTCTGTGAAAAAACTGCCCTTCTGACCATATATGAATATTTCACATAAAAATCTGGTGCAAATGTTGCCGACAGTCATTGAAAGTTGCATTTTAAAAGGATTGTGGTGGACGAGAGGGCACTACACTACTTCACCTCCAACACAAAATTATCGTTTACCTCTGAACCCATGAAATATTTTATAGCTGCATTGAGCCACACCCCAAGTGTGTGTGTGTGTGTGTGTCTGTTCCCCACTCACTCAGCATCACCAAAAACAGCGCTAATTCGCAAGGGATGGATATTGGGAAAATAAAAAATAAGGAGTATTAGCATTCATGATGATGTTGATGGCATCACACATATTTTTTTATATACTCTCGTCGACTCACCACCACGTCTTTAACGAATGTTATAAATTCATGAAATGGCAATTCCAGCGAGTATCCCACAGGGAACAATACCACTAATGTACGATTCTTCCTCCCGTCGGCATCATTTTCCCTGAGAGTCGCCCAATCCTAAAGTGTTTTATTGACATGCCTCAGATCAAATCAAATTCGACCAGATATCATATAATCTAGTTTTTATATTCACATTCTCATGCCAATGCCAAACATATGAAAATGCAAGCGCGTGTGTCTATGAAATCAAATCAAAGTTTTCCCTCGAGAGAGAAATCTGTCTAAAAGCCAGGCCAGAGATAGATACGCACAAAACTCGCATTTTTCAAGTCTATTTCAAAGACACGTACACATTTGGGTTTCCAACTCGAATCTCCTTTCATTCCTTTCCGGAAGGAATTCTCGCGTGAAATATTTCCATGAATAAAAATGCCCGGCTCTCTCATATCTGTCGGGAAGAGAGAAGAGTAAGTGTTCCTTTCAAGAGCGTAACGCGTGTGTGTGTGTCTTGTCTATGTGCTGATTTCATCTCCAATTTCCAGACAAAACCAAACCAGACTACACGCTTTTCACCAGAAAAAAATTTGTATTGTGGAGGTGGGCGTGGATCTCTTCATGTGTGAGACTTGGTAATTACCATTTTTCTTCCTCGTGCGTTTGCTGTTTTTAGAGTGTGTAGGACATAAAGTGTAAAACCCTCTCTCTCTCTCCCTCTGGCTCGCTCACAAATGTGAACAAAATACTCAAATGGTGAATATATCAGTGTGTAAAGCACGAGCAAACAGCCAGATAATAATATGATGGTTGCTCCTATTTCGCACATAATCTCACACAATCAGCTAGAAACTCGTGTAATGTGTGCTCGCATGATATCATGATGCCAGTAACTTAGAAGAACTAGGAAAAGTTGTGTGAATGATATGATTCTGTTTGCTCGAGATAATATCCGTAAATATTCCTTTTGAACAAAGATCTTCTTAAGACTTCAAAAAGATGAAGAATCCATCCTTTCCTTTTTCTTCACGTCAAAAGGATATGAGACTCGAGCAAAATTGAGAGAGTGTTGGACTTCTTGCGTCGATTGTGGATTGCAGCTGTAAAAACGTAGTTAGCAAAGAGAAAATGCGACTTTTCGTGGGAAAGAGGCGGATAGCTACAAACATATATCTCAATTTAGACTTTTTTCAATTTTTTTTTCTCTCTCTCTCTCTCTTCGGATATTTGAGAAGAGAAAGAGGTGCTTAACATTGGTGATTACATATGTAGAACAAGGATTTTTTATGTAAGGCTTTTTCGGCCCCTTTCACACAAAAAAATCTTCTTTTTTTATCTTAATCTTGATAATATTGCTATTTTATGTAGGCTGAGCGCCCTTCTCTCTACGAAAAAAAATTAAGAGCGGATGAGAGGTTGTCTTTTGACTAGAACGCGTGTGTGGCGGAGGAATAAAAAACAGGATCGTCTTTGTAGGTCCGTCATCCATAAAAAATGTAATCGTGTTGGAAAATCAAACAAGGTGCAAATTGTGCAAAAATATGTATCACGCCTTTGTTTCCTTTTAAAAAGGAGACGAAAATATGCTCCCTTCTGTTTATTATTGTCCACGTCAAACTCTAGACGGGAAAGCAAGCTCATTTTTTTCCCAAAATCGAATATTGATTTTCGTGTTGAAAAACGTATCTTTTCTCTCAACATGTTTCGCGGCAAGTAATTATTCTTGAGAGAGTGAGTTTACACTGAGCATGTCATCTTGATGACGTAACTTGGTCGAGCATACGATTACAGAGATTATCTCACTTGCAAAGTATTCGTTTAATTGGTGTGAATGGCGCGCTTTGACAAAGTGGTTAGTTATCTGGATTGTGTTTTCTCAACTGTTCCGAGGGGAAGGCAATCTAACAAATCTTCCTCTCTTTTTTTCTCAGAGATAACCTAGATACGAGATTTCAAACTGCTGTTGCAACATAATTCGTCATCGGGCACAAGGCAACAGCTATAGGCGGTGGAGTTTCGTCAATGATACTCTTGCTCGTGTTTTTCCACCTCCTTTCTCACTCCTCTCGGTGCGTGTGCTTCAGATCAGATTAAATCTGGCAAAATTCCCTCTTCTCCTCAAAAATGTGAAAAGAGGACAAGCTCTCAGAGAGGCTTGTAGTTGTTTCCGCCTTCTCAAGCCTATTCGAAGTACACATGCATAATATATACATATACCACTGCAGAAAACAAAAAAATACATTTACTATGACACAATCATGTCCTCTATAAAACCTTCTTCTTTGCCTTGTCCTTTTGACAAAAGGAAGCCGAAGAAAACCGTGCGCCTTCATAAAATTTGTGGATTTGATGCAAAAAAATTCCTTCAAGAATACAACTCAGCAGCGAACCAAAGAGGAACTTTCATTTCATTACGACAATAAAAATTGTTTTGAAGACAAAGACGTTCCTTCAAATCTATAATCCCATCTTGTCTCCTCTCTGCATCTGGCATTTCCCCTTCCTCCACTAATTCAAAATCCAACATGTCTATTTGAAATGCTCCACCGTGAAAAGTGGAGCACGCAATAATATATTTAGTTGTATACTTCACTGCACACCTAATCGGAAGCGAGAAGAGCTAGAAGCAAAATGAATTTATACTTTTGTCTCTATTTTTCTACAAGCTTTTCTCTATCATCGCGTCCAATCTTTAATTTACAACTGGGCAGTGGCAATGTATTATTATTATGGAACACGTGGACGATGATGCACGCATACAAAAATCATGTCAGAGTGCACGACAACTACAACAATTTACACTGAACCAGTCTTTCACATTATTACCAACATGTGCACATAATTTCTCACAAAAGTTAAGGCGAATCGAGAGCAGAATTCTTTCAGTTTGATATACTCCCCCTAATCCTAATCTCATTCTCGCTGATGGACTTGATGTGTGTGTGATTCTGATTCAGTTTCAACAGTGGAGCCACTTGAGCAGCTCCCCATTCATTTTATTAGATTAGCTTAGAAGATGCACAGTTAAATTATATCTCTCTGCCTCTTGTCTACAGCTCTCAATTTTGTCTTTCACTTGATCTTGTTGATGAACTCAACAGCCTGTCAATAAATTTGCAGGTAGGATTATGTTGAAGAATTCATTAATTCAAAAAAAAAAATATATGTGTACTTTTGTTCAGTTGAACACTTGGTTTGTATAAGCGCGACAATGTACAAAAGCCGAGAGAAGACATAATAAAATATTCATTTTCCTTTCGCTCGTTCAACTACTTTTTTCTCTCCTCTTCTCCGGATCTCTATTTTTGCATTGTATTGTTAATATTTGCATTCTGTGCTCGGCCATGAATTATTCATCACAAATGTCTCTATAAAACGTTTATCCTATTTACAAGGCATGGATGGGCGCACAAATCTGCATAATGCGCTCGCTCTGGCAAGGTACGCACCTCTAAAAACTCTTTGAGGAAGATAAAAAAAGACGATGAGAGAGTGTGAGTGGGAAGTGGGAGCAAGTGAAACGATTATTATTGCTATTTGCGAGTTGTATGGTTTTGCTCCTGTAAAAACTCCTTGCACTCCTTTCAATACAACACCAATAAAAAACTTGGAGTCAAACTTGAATGAATGATAAAGACGACGTGCCTAATACTACAACCTATTTTTATTATATGCTCTTTTCCAATTCGATTGATAAAATGGATGCGAGGAAAGGAGTCGAGCTTACACATTATCATATTATTATGACTGTATTGCCCAAGTTGGACACAAAATGATGAATCATACGAAGAATATTTTGAACGAAAAGTTGCATCATCATCACCACCGCATCACCCAGTCAAAAAAGAAAATTAATTATTGAACTAACCCCACTCACTCCTGTCTCAGAGTGATCACAAAGGACAAAGTAGGTAATCATACGGTTGTGTTCCAAGTGCTAAAAGGGAAGAAGGGCGCTCTGTGTGCGTGAGCTTTCAAAGAAGCCTCTTCCTGTGCAAACAGACGGCTCTCTCATTTCATTGTTTCCTTGTGCAAAATGTTATGCAAATATTGTTTTCTTGGAGGAGCACCCAACTCCAACTCCAACGCGACTTAAGAAAAGCGCACACATCAAATCCATCCATTCCATTCATACGCTGAGCTAGACTAAAAACTCTCGTCATTTTTTAATCCTCACTTCAAACTTCAGAAGGAAGAGCACAGTCAACTGGGCAGGGCATCTAATAAACAGGATAATCCGTATAACTGCACACAGCCAACGTAATCGTTGTCGGAGAGGGGATTTGTTTTCCTCACTTTGAGTCATAAGATTGTTCGCTCATATTATTTTTTCTAGAAAAAATGTACTCTCGTGTGCAGTATTACGAATTCTCCTTGAGTTTGACAACTCTTTGAAGTTCAACACACTGTTATTATCCCACATTGAAGTCACGTCTCTCCCCGCTTGATACTCCATTTCTTCTCTAAACGTACAAATTGAAGGAGTGTTGCTCATGTTTAACGAGAAAGATAACTGGTGATACCCGAGATGATGATGACTATATAACTGTGACTTCATCCCAGCCTCTTTTGTCTTCTCTTTTTTCGCTATGTTGGTAAACCAGCCAAAAAAATTTTAAATGCCTTGTTTGCTCAAGGAATACTTGACAAGCATTTTTGTAAGGATGTACATATTTTTAGCGAAACCAAGTCAAGTGCAAGAGTGCAACTATGTGATTTAAAAAAAATCTCAGTGTCTGCTTCACAAAGAGGAAAGGCGTATCGCTCAATTATATCCTATTTACTTTAGTTATCATCACACTACACGTGGTAATAATAGCACCACATCACAGTATGTAATTTCACCTTGATGAGAGACACCTGCCACAGGGAACAGAGTCGATGTGATACATGCATATTATATGCCCACTAGTCGACACTCATACTTTTTTGATGTCTAAATTCCACCAGATCGAATACATGAAAGACGAAACAGGGAAGCTTATATTTATGAATATGTCAAATGAGTCAGATCAGATTTGAAAAGGGGAATCGAATTACAGCGGATTGGATCAAGCTTCACAAATAGCTTTAGTATTTTTTGTGTGTGTCAGTCTCCAGCTAGAGCTCCAATGTTCAATGTATCACTTCAATGACGTCGTTCTTCTTGATTAGCCCTATTGTATCTCTGCAGAGATTAGAGTGAAATGAGATGACTTGTAGGAAAGCCGAGGAGAACCTGATGAAGAAAATCAAGAGTTGGAAAAGGTGAATTCATCAATACTTAAATACATACAAGCTTCTCTCTCTCCGTCTCCATGTGGAAATGTTGTGTTGTAAAAATAGATGGGCCGAACTGTCAAAAGTTGGTTTAAAGACTCCTTTTCGCTCCTGTAGCGAGATTGTTTATTTATGTTTGTTCCTCTTCAGCAATTTGATACCTTTATTTAAAATGATTTTTTTGTGTGTGTGAGAGCGGACAAACGGAGCTCTGGAAAGTATCGTTTTTTGTTACACCATAATATCCTCACACAGTCATCATCATCAGTCATTATATACTCTTTTAGCCGAACTATTCAAGTAGCTGGCCTGTGGACAGTGATAGCCATAGTCATTCCACTGAAAATTTAACTTCGGCGAAGAGAGAGAGAGAGAAATGCAGTTTTGTGAAGAAGGAAAGGGGAAGCTGCTTTTTTATATTAAATTGAAGCTGGATGCGATGCGGACAGGTATTATATTGTGAAGAGATGAAAAGAGAGAGAGACGTTGATTTGAGTGTTTGCAGTGATGAGGACGAGCTGTGCATTTCACAATTGTATATTATTACATGCGCACAACCTCCCATATTTATACACGTGATTCTTAGGCGTGGAAAGGAGAAGTTCACAAGGATTGAAATTGAAACTGATGCACTTTTCCAAGTACGGAAGTAAGGAATTTTAACTACTTAGTTATTGCATTTGCATTGTGGGTGCACTGTGCACTAGCATACATTCGACTCTCTCATCGTCAGCATTCACACAAAAAAATGATAGGGTAATAAGGAGGTAAAAAGGCAGCTCTCAACTCCTTTCAGCACACTACCAACTGCCGCGATCATGGATCCTCCATTTTCTCAACTTGATTTTCAAATATGCAAATGCACAATATTCTTTTTCCACTGGTCTCTCTCTCTCGCATACGAAGACGGACTCTTTTTCTGAGCGAGCACATACACAAGTCTATTTATTCATTGTCGAATTTAAGTATATTTCTTTGTGCAGCAGGAGGAAAGTCGAGTTGATAAGGTGTCTAAGGAAATACCAGAATTCCACTATGTCAATGACATTTATAAAAGGAAACTTTTTTTTAGCGTGAGAGTATTCTTCCTCTCTGAAATGCAGCGATGTTTATATTCTTAAGCGAAATGCATGTTTTATTATGCCACACGGTATGGTACACTGGAGAAAAATAGTTGTCTGTTGAGAGTAAAGTCGATTTTGGTAAAAACCTTGTGTGTCAGCAGCGGAGGGAAACGTTATAAATCTCTGGAAGGAAAGTTTTGCCATAGATGCTTATCAGGGGAAATAGATCTTGTTCCTCTCTAATAAATGTGGATGGATGAATGAAATGAATTCAAAAGACTAAAAGAGGATCAAAAGCTGATAAAAATTTGTTGGGAAAAAAGCAAGCATTTAAGTGTGTGCATTCCCACTGCAATAGCTCATAATCCAACTCACAGACTTTTTTTGATTTGAAAGGGGAAATGCAACCGGATACACGGCATTCTGCTTGCTGGAGAAAAACATTTCCCATAATATTCAAAAAAGAAGTGAGTGGGTGTATCTTTTAAATTGGTGGATAGAAGTGTACAATGTACACAGTTAAACGTCTCATTCTCCTTCTCTTCTTCCGTGTTCCGTCTACATAACCGATTTGGAATAGCGATTTTTGCTGTAATAAAGAGAGGCAAATTGCATTCGAGAGTGAGACGCCGTTTTTTTAAAAACGTTTATGGTAAGCGTGGAACAGAACCTCGAAGACAGAGATGCTTCTTCTTCTTCCTTTTTCCTGCAGCTTGCCGGCTTCTGTCGACAATCACAGTACATTAATACGGAAAGGTAAATAATCACGGAAGGAAATACAATTTTTCTCGTCTCCACTAAAACCTACTCCCACTCGGAAAATGAAAATGTGTGTATACATATATAATCCTCAAGTGTAGTAAGTAAGGTATATGTATTCACAAGGAAAAAAGATCAATGTTAGCTCATCATTTAACTTTTTTCATTTCGCCATTATCCTTTCAAGTACGCTTTCATAGTGCACATATGAAAGAGAGAGAGAGAGTATTTTTGTGACTGACTGATTGTGCCTGTCTAATATTTTATCTTTGTAAAAGAGTTCCCTCTACACTTAAACCCAGTTGCATTTGCATTTTCCTCCATCCTTTTCACACCATCAAACATTGCCAATTTATTACCGAGCGTGCCTCACCTTTCCAACAAGCCATTAGTCTTTTCTCTCTCTTCATCTCCTCGGCGAGTTGAGTGAGTAGTAAGTTCCACTAACTGTGCGCCTCATTGTTCATAATGACTGTAAGTAGGCATGGAGATACGAGGGAGGAATGATAATAATACCACTGGAGAGAGTGAGAGAGAGAGAGAGATTATTGTAGTTAAATAGTTAGTAGCCCTTCTCAACATTTTTATAGACATTTTTGCCTCTTCGGCAACTATGCAGCAGTGAGAAGTTAAAGAGGCAAGTTGTAGTTTTGTGAAGGTGGTAGTTTACCAGTTGACGTGTTCCCCTTAAAGATGAATAGATGATCATCAGCTCACATACACACATGAGATGTCGACATGGATTTGTATACTTGTTTTTTTTATTGCAAAGAGAAGGTTTCTTCATGCACGAGTAAGCGCAAGTACAAAGCTTTTCGACATGAAACGATACGAGACGATGCATGGCAATTGGAGGAACGATACGAGAAGAGAAAAAGACCGCATTACTTTACTACCAAATCGTCCTTTAATGCTACTACTCTTTTGAGTCTTGACTATATCCAATATTTGAGAGAGAAAAAGTAGATATTTTTTTCGTAGTTGTATGCTCAAGAGTGGAAGGCTCACAAAGGGAAACCGAACGACTGATGATGAATCCACCTCTCTCAAGGTTATCTGTAAGACGTTCCGATCCATGTCTCAAAGTTTGTTTATTTTCTCTGTAATCTATCACTTGGCTCCATAACTCCTTGCTACATTCAATCTATTTCTTGTTTTCTCTCTCTTCTCCTCCAGAAGAAATACAAAGTTGATTTTGATGTGTGAGAGATTGACTGGAATATATAGTTTGCGGGAGATGTCATGTCATCCAGTTGAACGTGTGAGTCACTCGGTTTACGGGATCACAATGGAGACATGTTCGTAGGTAGATATGTGGTGCAATAATGCTTGGGAATATCGTCCTGGAAATGTCATTGTACTTGTAGCTTTATATCAAAGAAGAAAAAACTGTCTCAGAGTCTGACTTTGGGAAAGATCAACAATCAAGAGCAACCCTTCTCCGGAGAGAACAGTGATCCTCTTTCAGACAAACTTTTTCTCTCTCTCCCTCTCGCTCTTGTTTACCAAAGAAATTGAGGAAAGTGACATGTTTACATTCCTTCTGATGGTTATGTTTGCCGTGCCAGGTTGTTAGAGAATTAAATGTCAAAGTGTTTGATGGGATGCAATACTTGAGCTTGCTAAGTAGAAAGGAATCGTCATTCGATAAATCCGTTGCCAGTATCAAAAAAATCTGAGTAGTCAAGAAGGAAAGGATGTAATAATGTAAAACTCTGTTATATCGATTCCAGTGACAGTCCCTCAGTTCGGCTTCCTCAAACATCAACGCTCATGTGACAGTTACGGAAATGCAGCTGCGTACGAAAAGATTATCGGGAATGAGCTTGTTTATCGGCTACATTTTTTCCTCTAAATAATATATTGTTCACCTTCGTAGCCCAATTATTTGGACTCAAAATGATGTCATAATTTTTAGTATTTTTCAATATACATCTGTCAATATATATATAGATCGAATATCATCGGCATACTGACAGCTTCAAGATGTCAAGGTGAAAACAAAATAACAACATCGATATACTTTTAGGGTTAAAACTCTGAGTTTGACCAAAGAATAAATGTCGCTATCATTTCATTTCGTAAGGACTAGACTAGAAATTGGATACGCTTTTTGTGTTAAGTACAATTGGCACAAGCTGGACTCGAATAATGTAGGAGAAATTCATAATATCCATGTGGAAAGGAAACTTCATAAACTCAGTGTATTGTGGAAACGATTGAGTTAGTAACTTGAGGATAAATGGCCCACGCCGGATAGAGGTATTGATGGGAAATCCGATGGGATCAATGAATGAGAAAAATAGAAGAAAAAAATTAGTTAGGTTTAGGTAGCTGTGTGTTTATGATCGTGAATGAATCAATTCATCAAGCTACCTCTCATACACCCCCGTCCAATCCATCCAGCTGGAGAAGCTATCCATCCTTATCCTCCATAATCCATACATCCCAGAAGCTTGTTATGACTCACTCACTCTGTCCTTTCTCATCTGGAAATGTGAACACGGTTCCTTGGATTATAACTACCACGCGTATTCTTCTCTTTTTTGGGGAAACTACTCGATTGTGAGTCGCCACTATAATTGAGCTGGCATATAGCACGGTAGACCATTCGTTGTTCGTAGTTATTCGACATGATAATAGGGATCTCATATTATGGATCACAGACCTTTCATTCTCCCTCAACAATGCATCATCATTCTTCAGTGATATATATATGGATGCATGTATGAATGCACATTCGCATAACATCTATCCCGAACTCAAAATACAAACTTCATTTACGTTCCGACCAACAAAAGAGGCAGAGAAAAGTTTTCGTATTTTTTCAAGTATTCACCACAGGAAATTATCCATGTTCAATGTGTCCAGCTCTCCTTGTCTTTTTCTACTCCGCTCTGCTCCATTGTCCCAATTTTTATGTGGACGAGGATAATTGTGATGGCACGCGCGCTCAATTCTTTGGATCGTGTGTGGGTGCCTGGTTGGATCACTCAAAATTTCTTTGAGCTTGAAATGTTCGGAAACAGTGCCAATTACAAAATATGTATATATTCTCTATTCTAGAGGAACTCACAAAGGTCTTTTGGATTTTTTTTTTCGAGGGTTGACTATGGAAAGCAAACTGTCGCATATCTCTTCCTTTCCTTGTCTTGTTTTCTGCTTTACGAACGTGGCACGCACGCATAATTTACGCATTTTTCCAAAGACTCCGTCTGGAACGGAGAGTCTGTTAGAGGACGCGCATAGTGTGTACAAAGTACTTTACCACTAATCAAATACTTTTCCCATGTTTTCCCCTTCTTTCATCGTGGGTCGCCCTATTATCCCTTCCTCCTCCACACGCACAAACATAGAGCCCCACATAATTTTATATGCCTCGCTACTCTACAGTCTCTCCAGCAGAAAAATAACAATAAAAGCATAGAACTGCAGGGGAGAATAAAAAGGAAACAAAGTAGGGAATCAACTTGATTAACATCATTCCCATCCAACTTGACTAGAGGGATTTCCAACTGGGAAATGGATTATTGACATGAGCATTCAATTCAGAGCAAAACTTTCACTTTCCCATTTCCATCCCATTATTAATGATCACGCATATGAAGAAAATGTGGGCATTGCTAAAAAAAGAGCTGATCGTTCACGCCAGGGGAAGGGCCTAAATATAAATCAATCATAAAAATGCACAGTGGCGCAAATAAAAAAAGAATAATAAGATGAAGTGTGTAGTAGCCTAGTTCTCAACTGAAATGGGAATTGGATTGTTGTAGTTGACGGGAAATGGGTATTTGAATGGACATTATTGTGTTTGTAGTCACGAGATTTATGCATAATCTTCAAATTAGTGTGGATAAAGTAGATTGTCGTGGCTGGATCACTAAATTCCAATCTAATTCCTAAATGAGGCTTTTGCATTTGAGGGACCTGGACCGGTGAGGAGCGAGGTTGAGTCGAGTGAAAGGCACACATATTTTTTGCCTGCAGTGGAGATGGTGGAAGATAAAAGATGATTAAAGAGATTGGTAAAGGATGTAATTCATTTTGTCGTTTTATGAGGAGATCATTGAAATAGGAATTCATGAAGTTACTCCTTGCTCACGTGTGCTTTTGACATTCATCCTCTAAAAATGGGAGATGAGGCAAAAAATCTGTTGTGGAACATGAAGAAAACATAAACTGTTTTTAGAGGCGACAAATTGAATTAGCGAGAGATGGTTTTGTTGAGAGGAAGCCACGATTTAAAGCGCTCTAATCCTTTCCGCATCATATGTAAAAAAAAATCCCTCACGTGCCACTCAATCTTGTGAGCGTCGTTATCAAAAAGCACTTCTTTTTATCGAAGGAGAAGAAAAAAAATTCAAGTAGCTCAAACATGCCTTCTTAATGCTCAATTTTCCCCTTCTTCAAACCTATTTATTTGAATCTTTGAAAGTCAGCCAGCCAGTCTAGGCGAAAAAAGCCTCATCTCAAAACTGCATTCGTTGAAGAGGCGAATGAAAAGAAGAAGAAAAACGTGCATCTTTAAAAAAAAGCATATATATCCATTTTGACTTTTTCTCTGACATCGCAGTCCACTTGACTCGAACTGACAGATCATAAAAAAGTTTAAATCACTTCAACTGACACACACTCAAAGCAGCACTTCTTCTCTTTCTCTTATGCAGCGAGGAGACGATGAAAAAAATTACATGTGTGAAATGCTTTTTACTTGTACTTGTACCACGCGCACATTTATCCACCAAAAAATGCATACTTCTTCTTCCCTTTGTGAATGATGTCGGTTGTCTGATGAAGATTTGCATTGCGGAGACGAACAAGTGCGTGAAAAATGGGAGTAGTAAACAATCCAAGTGGATTTTATTTTCCAGAAGAAAAGGAAAAAAATCGCATAATGGCTGATAGAAGTTGCAGTCAAGTGGGGAGAAGAAGAGCGAGAGCGAGTGAGGACTGGAGAAGGAGGAAAGATGGATGATTGCACGTCTCCTTCTCCCATAAAATTCTCCATCTTTGTCTTCATTTACTATTTACTATATTTTTATAAGGACGTTTACTACTGTACACACAAAACACTCGTTTCCTTCACTCTCCCTTGTAGCCGTAGCGAACTTAATGAAACTGAACAACTTTTCTCGCAACCCATCTTGAGCACAAGGGGACCTATTCATTTTCTCTCGAGTTTCTCCACCGGAGAAAAAAAGGAGTAATATGGCACCGCTCTTCTGGACAGATACAGCCTTTTACTTTAGCAGAGCAAATACATCTTTTTTTGATATGGGAAGCGGTGCGTGCAAACAAAATCCAAAGAGGTGATAAGATTAGCTGAAAAAAAACTGAGCTGAACTTGAAAAAAATGTGCAGCAAAGAAACGTGTGGGAGATGAGTCAGTGACGAAAATGTTTACATTTGACTTTGTTACACTCACAAGGATTATGATGATGATATGGGGAGAATGCACACCTTTTACCTTCGCTTATCTAATGACACTGTCAATACACGAGCACCTGGTGTTTCTCCCTCTCTCACACAATATTCCATCTTCTCCAGGCCAGGCCACTTTGCCAGTGGAGGGAAGATACAAGGCTAAATAATAAATGGATGCAGAGGGGATTGAGGGGGGATTTGGTAAACAAGCGGAAAGGGATTCAAGTAAATCCTTTAGAAGAATCGTTCAGGTGCACACATGGCATCATTGCCTTCAGAGATGCACTTATTGAATTTCCTGAAAAACACTGGACAATTGAGGAGGAGTCGAAAAAACACTCTCTTTCTCCATTAATGCACGCCTGCTTGCAGAAGATTTAAGGTTGTCTCTTTGTCAAAACATTTTATTTGCAATTTGCATCAAGAGTGCGCGTCCCCCGTTGGCCATGTTGTCGTCTCTGCTCCAAGTAAATGCAAACACCCTTCCCCACAGGTTATCCTTGTGTAAACTTATTTTTTTGATACATTTCTCTCCACTCGAGTGTTCCCTTTACAAGATTAGGAGCGGAAAGTTGAACAAATTTCCAAGAGTTATTATGCATGCATACCTTCCCAGTTACAAAATATATATTATCTCTTCCTTCCGCGTGTTTGAAAGGAAACAATAATTTTCCCCTCTTGCTGAATAATAATATGCTTTTTAAAGCGACGCTAGTGCACTTATTACTCCTGTCAAAATCTTGGGAGGGTGGGATGCACTTGCACTGATTTACGAACTCTTCGCGTGGAACAATATTTTTTGATAAAAAAAGTGGAAAAGTGGAAGGAAGGAAGGAGTCAAGAGAGGATGAATCAAGCTGGGCAAACTTGCTTCAAGTGTGTTTTCCTTGAGACAAAAGGAAAATTGTGAAGCCATGGAAATTACATTATTCACTCGCTGTATTTAATGGCATTCTCCTCCAAAAGTGGTGCTGTAATTTTCCAGTTATTGAACTAAATCGTCTTCCCTTCATTTTGCTAAGGAATAAAAAAAGTAGCTCGGCTGCTTCTGCTCCAGGAACCAAGACGTAAAATTCTTCCTCTTCCAATTAGCGGAAAGTGTTTCAAGTTCATGACTAAAATATAAATATTCATTCGTCGAAGATATTCAAGAGTCTCTCTCTGAGCACCAAGACTGCACAAGAGCTTCTAGGAAATGTGTGTCTTCCTTGTGCGTCTGGTATTTCGTATTTCATTGTTCTCGGCGCATAGGTCATGCCATCATTTTCAGCTCCTTTTTTTCTCCATCAGCCTCATCATCCCTACGAGCCTACGACACACATCTGCATCGACGGGCGAGGAGAACAATTTTTCCATAGTGTACCTCAGGTGTTCTAATAACTCTCCAGCAAAAAAATGGAATTTTCTATTTGTTTTACACCACACGGTGAATTCCATGACTCAAACCAGACGTCGAGTAAACTAGGACATCAGAAAAGAATGAGAGGAGAGTTTGATGATGAAAAGCGCATAACTGAGGTTTTGCTCTCTCTCCTCAGGACACCTCATGATTTCTTGCCTTGGAAGGGTCTCATACTTATATTTTTTAAAGCTTTTTTTCTCTCTCCCCGAATATGTTAAACAGCGTGAGCGCATATTTAGATGGCATTGTGATGACGATAAGCTTTTTCCACCGAGGGGAAATAACAGAGTGCCTTTTACGAGCGATAAAAGGAGAGACTCTCCTCACCACCACCACACTTCCCAAATTGACCTTACACGTTAGACTCGCTATCAATGTGAAATGTTAATGATGCTTGAAAGAGAGAACCGCAATAGGATGGAGCGTTAAGGTAGACAAAGTCATTTTCATTGCGAGAGCGAGAGATTATTGTTGTTTTTTGCTACCCTTTGCTTATGGCTTTGGCTCCGAGAGAGGCGAGAGATGTTGATTTTTTATTTATTCCATCGCCATCGTGGCTCATTTAAGGGAAACAAGAAAGTAAACAGTGGTGGCGATGGTGTGTTTTCCCTATTCTTTTTAATGAGCAGTTTTACCTACAATTATGGTCCTCTCTTATGTACAACTCTTGTTTAATTGTTTTTTCTTCTTCTTCTCTCTCTCCCATTCCAATTGATAACTGAGGATGGTTTCCACGCCCTCCAATGATAGTTATTACTTGTGTCTACAACGTCGTCGGAGGAGACGACGACGACGGCGAATTCCTTCCTTCCATTTCCAGCGGAGCGACAACAACTTCTTCCTTTTTTATATCCATTATCCTTTTCGGCAGTTTGCATGTGGTGTGGATGTGGATAACAAGAGAGAAGTGTTTAATGGCAATTTTTCTCTTTAAACATTGAGACTCCAGACTCCCCTTTTAGAAAAAAGGATATAATTGATTAGGAATGGCGTTCTCGTCGATTTCCTTCGTCGGATGTGCAAAGTCAGGAACTTGGCGAGGATATATGCAAATATAAAATTGTTCGCAAGAGCGAAAGAGAGCTAAAATGATCATGCTACATTCCCACAACAAAGCAAAAAAGAAAGAAACTCTTTTGCCGATGAACTTTTGAGTTTCGAGGTTAACAATATATTATGCAATCGCAGAGTTGCGGTATGTGACTGTGGTTTTAATAATGTCTCTCCAAGACTCTTAACTTATTCTTTTGAACTTTTTAAGAAGGAATAAGTGAGGAGAAGACTACGGCCTTAAAAGAGTGAGTGCGTGAAAGAGATCTTTCTCAAAACGATTAGTATGACGACTATAAAAATTCCAGTGGAGATTAGAGAATACAGATTTATATCTTTGTCAAACATTTTCCCATGACAAATCCCTTTTTTATAATCACTTATAAACGAAACTATACAGCGTCACTCCTTTAAGTATGCTTCGGTTTACTTTTATACATCGTGCAGTTAACCATATCCATCGTAATTCTTTTCCTATTTATGACGCACACAAGAAAAGGCGAGACGACGGTATTGTGTACTCTTCTTAAATGTGCTTCTCAAGTAGCTAGTTCGAAAAGGTCAAATGCAGAGTTACAGAGTCGAGACAGAAAAACGGATCTTTTTTTACGATACTTTGCTGAGCCAAGTGAACATTTTCGTATTTTTCTTGAGGTTGAGATGTGGTTCATTTGTTTTCGTTTTGTTAAGAAATGATTAGCGCAACGGGGTGAAAAGTGACGAAATAGGACAAAGGAGCGAGTTTTCTCGAACATAAGTTTGTGTGTGTATTCTAACCTTCAATTTATTATTTACAGTTATCACATACATGCATCTAGGTCAACTCATATCTAATTTTTTTATTCTGTTCAAAAAAAATTATAGATTTGTCGAGTTTGCGAGGGGAAGTGAGTAATTTCTATTTCCAAAGTAAAAACAATGTATCTCACTTTTTCCTATAATATTTTCCTTTATTACTGGCATTATTCTCCTCGGAGCCATCTGCTCCTCAAAATAATAATCCAAAGGGTTACACTGACGAAGAGGAGTATTTTTTTCTGTACTCTTTTTTATATTATGCGGATAGTCGCTGAAACGTCATCGTCAGAATGGGAAGGAACATATTTTTCTACTGATTGTAATATATACGCAGTCATTGATGTCGACATTTGTACGAGTACGCACACACGTTCATTTACTCGCTGGAGATGTCTGTCTGAGGCCTGGCTTGTGGATGTTAGTGAAAAGAGAAGAAGAGTTTGTTGGATTATATAAGCTTCCCAGTTGACATCATCCACATGGACATGAGCGTTTGTACTACAACCAACCTACAACTAGACATTTCTCTCTCTCTCTCTCTCTTTAGATGTTTAGATGCACTCATATTTTGGAGAAAATGTAGGGCGTAGTCTTGATTTCGTTAACGTTAACACACTCGTTTGGTAGCTGAAATATCTGTTGCTGAAGGTGATTATGAGGATGGGATATGGGATGCTGCAGCAGGATAAATCCATTCTCAAAAAAAATATAAAATTCGCTTCAACTTTCCGTTTCGAAAAAGGAGCATAATAATGGCCTTTGAGGGAACAGGGAAGTGTGGGGTTTTTCTCTCTTTCTCCTTTTGGTTTGGTGATGAAGGAAGTTGCGTGAAGCATTTTCTCAATATTGCTGCTACACGAGTTGAATACTTAAAATCTTTGGGATGAGCGCAGATTCTATTAGCGAAATGGATAATAATATTGTTTCTTCGTCGTAAACAATATAACATCGCTAAATACAATACGGAGAGATGCCTTTAGTTTAGAGATAGTTGGGTGAGAGACAGGAAATTACTGGAAGCATTTGGCTACTGGCGAATGTCAAATGTTCGGTGCAACTGCCACTTGGTCATCATCATCGTGTATGACCTTCTTCCTTGACACCATTACATTTGCTCACTTACACCAATCGGAAAGGGAAGAAGGAAAGGTTTTTCTTTGTAAGAAAGAAGAAGAATATAAAGTGTGTGTTTGTTATGCGTGGAAAACAAGCGGGGAGTAATTTACAAGGGGAAAACCGCTTGTTTCAACAAATTGAGCAATGATTTCGCCCTCTGGCCAGGAAGGAATATATTTAAAAAAGACACACACGTGATGTGTACAGCCCAGCCTCTTTGATGTCAAAGAGGATTCTCTTCTCACTGCATCATCGGGTCAGGTTTGACCAAAAAATCCGCTTTCAAGACATGCACACACACAACAACAACTAGATTTCAAGACGAATGATTGATTTCTGAACTTGCATTCTTTCAAACTGTTCGATTAAAATATTCCTCCGTTGCCTGTTTTCACAATAGAGTTTTTTATACTTTTTTTCCCAAATAACCTGTTTGAATTTATCAACATCACTGATCCAGTCAACTTGTCCAGTCGACTTGTGAACATCTTTCAAAAAATCGTGTCTTTCCTCTCTGATTGACTGTATGAAGAAATATATTAAATGTAAAAAAGGTTTTCATATTCAGATCTTCTTTCTTCGGATTGATGGTAATCCTTGCCGAGTGCATTTTTTAAGAAATGGAAGCGAAGCCATAATTCCAGCTCCCGCGACAGTCAACTTTGAGTTAGTGTATGAGTTAAACGGTCCGAATAAAACTCTCTCTTTCTCCGTCATTGTGATCCATTTAAGTAGGTAATTGTTATTTTCATCACAACGGATCAAGATCACTTGTCTACCATCGTCTTCACCTCGTGGCAGAAGGTTTTGCTTGAGCTACTTTTTTGTGTGTGTGTGAGGAGAGGACGATAAGATCAAGAATTATGATTATGATATGATGGCTTGTATACGGACCGAAAAGGAATTATTATGCATTCTTGGCATCTTTTTAGCAGTTACCACATTTGATTGGTCTTGTTTTTCCTCCGAGGGGAACACAATCATCTCCTTAGTCTCCCAATCATTTTTAACTGATGGAGGCAGTCAGAGGCGACATTAATCCACAAATCTGTTAAGTGCTCTCTAGCATTGTAAACCTTTCTTCCAGCAAATATATGTTTCAACTTGAAACTAATCAACTACTAAAACTCGCCCTTAATTTTCCTCGTAATGGGATTGGAGGACATAAAAATGAGAATAAACAAGCGTTTATATGCATCCTTATCGGATTTTTCGAGTCTGTGTGTTTGAGGGAGAAGAGAGAACGATGAGAATTTTATGTGTCCACCTAGCTCCACCATTGGTGGTAAACAATGTCAGTAGGGAATGGGAAAAAATTGTGTAGAATTTTTAAAATGGAATAATATGGAGTTTCGAGAGAAATACTTGGAGAGTTGAGAGAGGAAAAAAGTTGTGCATACGTAATTCGAAATGCAAGAAATAAATCAGTATGCAAATAGTTTGTGGTCCAACTTTACATATTTCTTATTTTGGAAGAGGTTCCACTTTCCACTTGTTCCACTTCGAGTGTACATGATGATCGTCATTCTCTTCTTTGCATGGCGATGATGATGAGAGACGTAGTTAGCCAAACAAGTGATTGCATTCTTCCATATACGAAACCGGCGTGAATTCTTATTCCTCTTCTTTTCAAACAATACTCACGCACATCATCATACTTTTTATTTACTCCATTGACCCTGGCCTCTATTCTTGTCGGGGAGAGAGAACCTGCCGAACACTGAAAGAGTTACGATTGAGACAAAAATAATACCCATTTTTCTTCAATCCCTAATTTTTTTCCTCGTTGAGAAAATCCACTCCATAACTTCGAACAGTTTGCATATTATACACTTTTCACTCTATCCCTCCTTCAACAATGAATTATTAAAAACTGGCAAATGGTAAATTATAATGAACAAGAGTTGCTCTGTGGACTGGACGTAACAAAAAAAGTTATGAATGCATGGCATTATTATTTCCTCGTGAAACACAACTCTCCAGTCCGGCTCAGAGAGACAAAATTACATTTAAATATGCGAGACGGAATCGACATGTTCGCCACAACGTGTATACTTTTCGTTTAGTACTTGTAACCAAAGTTCAACAAGTTTCTAGACAAGGGATTAAGACACGACATTCAGCTGAATAATATAAAAAAATATATAAGAATTTTCATGGTTTTCATTTTTTTCTTCTTCTTCCATTAACTTGCGTAAGCGTAAAAGGTCGTTTCATGTTTCAACACCCACTCCTTCCTCCTCCAAACTCCAAGAAAGAGAGAGAAGAAGAAGAAGAAGGAAGCAAGAAGTGTTGTTGTTTTGTATTGAGCCACCGTGTCGTCCTGTCCTCTCGTCTCCTTCTTTATCGCCTATCGCCCATCAATGCAAATACGACGCGACGACGAAGGAAATGTGCACGACGAAACGAGGAAATCGTGCGTAGCCCTTATCATTATTATTGTTGCAGTTGCAATATTACACGTATGTCGTATGTGTGCGCTTATATAACTCGAGGGCCATTTTGCAAGACATTCGTTACGAAAGTTAACACGAACTTTAGAATCGTTTATGTTCCTCTCTCTCTCTCTCTCTCTGATGCTGACAGAAAGGAAAGGAAGAAAGGAATTATTTATCCATTGAAAGCTAATTTCAAAGGAGATGATGATCATGATCACAACCACAACATCAACATATCATTCTTGTAATAGTATGCAAATAAGCGAAGAAAAAAGCACGTCAATGGAGTATTTTCGAGGTTTGTAATTGTTGTAACAGCGTTACAACCTTTTCCAATTGTTTGTGCTGTTGTGTTCGATCAAAAGCACCTTGTACAAAAAATTGTAGACACAACAAAGCTTAAATCCCAACTCCCTGAGCAATACTACGAAAAACGCCTCTTCCTTTCAACCAAATTCATTTTTTTGATCTCATCGAAACAAAAGAAGACAAATACTTTGTTTTTTTTTACCAAAGACCCTTAATTATCCGGGAAGGGAAACACGTCAGGGAAAATTATGTGTTTCAAGATGATCGATTAAGTTTTGAAGAAATAAATGTGTGGATTCAAGGAATCGCTAAAGAATTCAATGTAAAGTAAACTCGAGAAGAAGAATTTAACGCCTGATCGTAATTAATTGAATGCTTAACAAGAGTGAGCATTCAACAGAATAAATTGTATGTATGTTCGTTATTGTAGAAGCTGGAAAGGTGTATGCCATACAAAACTGATATTTATTTGATACAATTTACCTCAACTTCCTCATCTTTTTGTACCTTTTTGTTTTTATTTCTAATCGCGAAACAAGGCAGGCAGACAACAATGCACGACCGCTTTGATGATCTTGATTGTGGTACGTGGAGAAGTGCAGCAGGTGCTTTTTTTACGCACACACACACACACAACTCCAAGTTCACTGTCAGCTCTAATGTGGGCGACGCCTAGAAATTGTAATTATTTTTCCCGTGTGATGAGCACGAATACGTCTATAACGAAGAAAAAAAATTGTACATGAGCTTTTGGTGATGAAACAAAAACAACGCGTTTTCTCTCTCATTTCCACTGACAGTCACCTTCAGTGAAATGTGGCAGCGGTGAGGAAGAAAAATGAACAAATAAAAAAAGCAAAAAACTGTGTTCGTGAACTTTGAAAAAGTTTAGCCAGAAAAAACTGATGGAAATCACCCGAGTTCATCGTCAATGTTTGATGATGGTGAGAAGGCGGTGGAGTGAGTGAGCTCTCACATTTTTACCTTCGACTTCGATGTTGATGTTGTTGAGGTGAAGACTGATGAAAATCTTTGCCCACTTTTTAATATAGCAAATACCAACAATAATTGTGGATGTAAGTTATGTAGTTTGGGTCGCATCGAAAAAACGGACACATCTCCATCAATACGACGTATAAAAAATAGTATGGTTGAAGTTAAAAGCAATGTTTCAATTCGTAAAGCCATAATTACAAGGGAAAATATTTATATCGTACATTATCTAATATATGGGGTATAGGCATGTGTATAGAATTGGGAAGTACTGCAATTCACCTTTCGAAGTGAATGAATGTATGCGACTAACTCTTTCATATAAAAAAGCTACCTGCCCAACCTTCCAATTACCAGTCATTTAGTTGTCATGTCGGAGAAGAAGAGTTCATTGTTATGACCCACGTGATATTCTCCCAAGATTTATTCCCATGCTCTGTGCTGGAGAAGGGGAAATGAAATGTGCGTGAAAAGGTGAGGCATGTCTTGGGTAAATTAGATGAGCTGTTCGAAACATCATATTTATGATTTTGTGGGAGAGGAAGGATATGCACAAAAGAGAGTATGGCATTCTTGAATATTTTGACTTGTTTGACTTTTTGATAAAATGTAAGAATCTGAAATTAACGGTACCTGTCTCGTTTCCGTTGTCTCTTGTAGGTTACTAGTGGGAGCTCCTCTCGGCCAGAATCTTCAGCCGCAGACGAACCGCTCTGGAGCTTTGTTCAAATGTCCTATTTCCAGCTATGAGGGCGACTGCGAGC
The DNA here is from genome assembly GCA_034687055.1 of Heteromurus nitidus. Taxonomy (NCBI): domain Eukaryota; kingdom Metazoa; phylum Arthropoda; class Collembola; order Entomobryomorpha; family Entomobryidae; genus Heteromurus; species Heteromurus nitidus. Next base: position 22,455 of record JAQFZW010001800.1, read on the forward strand.
AAGTGATTACTGATGGGAAACGAGGTGAGTGGCATGGACGTCTTTTTAT
>JAQFZW010001801.1:0-22493 GCA_034687055.1 Heteromurus nitidus
AGCATTTATGGATGTACCCATATCCTGTTCATGACAACCGAAGTAGAAGTTTAAATGCACTCCTGCAGGGTGCACGCAGGATTACTAAACTAAAAACAACTTACAACTTTTTCAAAAATTCACCCCTTTCTATATTATCAACTTTGAACGACGATTAGGGAGCAAATTGCAACTTCAACGTTACAACGTTGCAATTTCTCATACACACTCTCTCTCTGTGTGTGTTCAAGTCTGCTCTCCTTGCCATAGCCATAGCATAGCCGCAGCAAGCATCGTTGATACTTCTCATACACTCATCTCTCTCGCTCTCCCTTCAACTTTGCTCTCCTTGCCATAGCAGCAGCAAGCAAGCAGCTTATTATACACACGTTGCCTTCCATGCTACACATACATACGCTCCCTTGATCTGAAGCTCATCCATCCATAATCCCCTCTCCTCTCTCCTTATCACTGTCAGAAGAAGTAACCTAGTACCCCTTAAGAAAGGGGTAATAACTAAGGTATTTTACGTTTGAAGGTAAATATTAGCTTATGTGATACTATGTAAATAATTATCTCGATAATGCAGACTCCGAAAGGTGCTAAATCACCGATCTGGGTACATTGGCGATTTCCATATCTAATATTTTCCCTGATTTAAGGTACGGAAAGGTTTAAAAGTTAGGCTAAATACAACATATGCTCTTTTTTGCACGAGACTTACAGTTGCTATGTAAGTCTCTTTCAAACTGTCAAGCAGCAAAAAGGCAGATGCCAAACCAAACATTTTTCAGCATTGTGACTTTGTGACCTTTGGTGGCGTATTTTACAGTTGACCATGTATCCCATCAAAATGCACAAGCACGAACTAAACAGAGAATTTTGAAACGTGGCATAATGTTGAAATGACTCAAACTTTATAACTGTACGTATATGTTACACGAATAATAATAATATCTCTGCCCGATTGACTGACTCTTTGTCAGTGTAGCCCCCACACACCCTCGTTCAATAGAAAAAAGCTTTTGCAAAATAAGTTTGATGTTGCTCGTCGTAATAAAACGAAGGTTAAAAACCGGCAAGTGCTCACAAAAATAAATGAGAAGGGAAAGCAGTAAAAAGAGCAAAGTTTCACATGAAACAAAAGCATATATACCCGCAGTCACTTGATACATTCACTTAAAAACACTTTCTCTCTTGCTTCATCACAACAACCTGGAGTTGTGGAGGAAGGTGATCAAGAATCTCTGAAAATGGGCGTCAGCAGTGTATGTGTGGGAAAGTAGCAGTATAGTATGTTTCACGAAACTAGGCACTTATTGAACATAGCGCCACGAGAGTGTGTGCTACCAGACCCAGCATAAAGTTAGGTATATAGACACGTCGTTATACATAAAAAGAAAAGCGTCGTAACGCCCTTTGCAATTAACAGCGAAAACAACAACGGCAGGAAAACATGTTGAGCATTATATATACTTCGTCAAATATCATTATGTCGAGGATCGTTAGCTGGAATGTGTGTGTGAGAGAGAATAAAGGTCGTTTGTCGAAATGAGGTGTTATATGACTCCACATATATACACGCACTAACTCGAAAAGATGTTGGGTGAAAACATACAAGAGTGTGGGTGAAAGCAAAAAGAAGAAGAAAGTATATAATGATATTCCATTTTATGTGTAAGATATACGTGGAAAAAGCGGTTTGCAACGTATATACTGACACAAAATGTTTTACAACAAGCCAGGAGGTCGCGTACTGGGTAATAATAAAAATAAAGGATGTTGTATACTTCTTTTGAAGATATGTTCGCTTGGATAAAACTACAACGTTTCTCATCTGCTCTTACAAGTTGCTGTTTATAACTCTGTTTGGAGGACATCATTTTACACACTTGTATCATAATTATATCAGGTGCACACACACCAGAACATAAAGTTAGATGAGATTATATATGAGTGTTGTACTATTTCAAACTAGTAACGTTTCTTAGAATTTACTCATGCGGCGAAATAAACCTCACTCATGTGTGCAGATTTTTATATTTCATAAAATATGACAGACGTGTTTTAGAGGTCATATGGATCATGCTTGTTAGGAAATTTTGAGAATCTACAAAAAACTGTGGCAAAACATGGTTTTTTTGATATGATATTTTTGTGTTACTGTTACACGGTAAAAAGTTCATTACATCGACTTGCTTTATTTTTGCATCCTTTTGACATCATCGTGTTATGCAAAATTAACATGTATCACTAATATACGTTAAGATAAGAATTTATCCTAAAAATACGATGACATGAGAGAATAGAATGTGTATCGTCTACGCGTGTAGACGTTAAGGAACACCAAGAGAGTCTGCTCAAACTCACCTGCTACGCTGATATATACACATGATTATTTCGCTGGTATTTCCATCTCAAGCGAGAGACGTTATATATTAGGTAAACCCGTTATCATAATACTAATAATAATAATTACGAAGCAGTCGTTAGCGAGAGAACATTTACGTTGAACATCATGATGATGCTATCCTGTCCAACCAGTTTTCTGTTTTCTGGAGAAATGTCAAGCTGACACTACTAAAAAGACACACCCACCCAACAGCAGGAGAGAGGAGAACGCAGTTTTGTTTTACACACAGCGAGAATCATCGTGTTTGGAGCGTTAATAATGTTTCGTGCGTATGAATTAAGTGGCGTCTGAAACCGAGTTCTATGCTTTTTCTCTCATCCGCGTATTATCCTCAATTAACAGCTGACCAGGAATTATTTGATCATAATGTGACATCGTCATTTGATTTGGTGCAGATGAAGTAACATTCAAAATTCAATAACGAGATGATCCAATTTTCAGGAATTTTCTAACGTAAATTGAAGTAACTTTTTTTGAAAAGCTTTCTTAAACTACGTCACGACATAATACTACCTACATGAAAAAATTTCACGGGTTGAAACTAGAAACCTGATTTATATGTAATCCAGGGTTGTCTGTCAAATCACCTGAGTTCATTTCGAGTTTGCCCTTGAAAAAGAATACGACTGAAGCGTCTGCCATTTCTGCGAATGAGAGATACGTATATTATATTGTGAGAGTTTTCTCCCCGTGTGCTTGCTTATTTGATGATGAATGTTTGTATAAAATAATGCCTTCAAACCGTTATTCACTCCAGTCAATTTTTTTCGTGACTTTTTTGAGGGCTTCTTTCTAAAAGTTTCTTGTGAACATTTCATCTTATTTTGTACACTTTGCATTATTTGTTTTTCCTCATTTATATTGTACCTCTCCAACTTTTAAATCTGAACGAGAAACTTGAAACGTTCGTTTCTTAGAAATATCGAAGAATCGTTCGAGTTCAAAGGGTTGTCGGTACTTATACAAGTTTCCAAGTCCAAAGAAAGCTCTTTTCTGCGGGGATGCAAGCGTTACTCGAAAGAAATTTTCCTCGAGTTAGTACCAACAGTATAAAATCACGTCCGGGGAGTATCCACGATGTACAAAATACCTCCGTGAACAATCACAACTAAACAAAGCATACACAGAGACACAAAGTTGAGTGGACGTTTTTTATAAACACAAAAAAATGTAGCCAGTGAATGTGCTGAGCGGAACTGTGTGATGTTTTTTTGAAAACCTTGTGACGATAAAAACTGCCCCTTAACACACCAGAAAAGCTTGTTAGTCCCAGAGAGAGAGAGAGAGAGAGAGAGAGAGAGAGATCACATTCATCGCGTTATGTAGCCCCCTTAAAATGTCAACTTATAATAATGGTATTGACAAGAAAAAAAGGCTTATAACTGCGAGAAGGGTTGTTCTACAAAACACACATGCCGCGACAGAGAGAGAAATGTGTGAGCCAGATAATATGCAGAAGAGCAAAAAAGCTGGATGAACTGGTTTATATATATTTATTTGGTAAACATGAATAATATATCAGTGAAAAAGATCTCTGATAAAATCACAGATAGTATATATCCCACATTCCATACTCCCAAATATGTACATCATGATTATATAGGTAAAAAGTTACAAGCTTTTTATACGTGTTATTGACAAATGTCAGTGTATAAACTCGGGATTATGCATCATTAACGGACTTGTCAATATATAATACTTCTTGTTCAGAGGGATTATATGATCGCGTTTTTTTGTTTCGTGAATGCATTTTTTGTGGGGGAGGTCCATCGTTTAGCTTTGCTTCATAAAACGTCAAAAACACTGCGTACCTATATCTCGCTTATAAAAAACGGATGAAGACGAATCTAAACCGAAGCACTTTCAATGTGGAAAAATAGTAGTACGAAACGGTTGCAAATAACGATACTTTCCAGTAGCAAATAACGTATTGTTGCAATGAAAAGGATTTTTTTTGCTTCTCCTTCTTGTTTGTTTGTGCCGTGTGTGCTGACGAAAAGGCCATATATATAAAACCATCCAAGTCAGTCTTCACTTATTCAAAAGGGAAAATGTGTGTGTGTGTGTGTGTGTGTTGAGAGTCTGGGAAAGAGAGAAAGAGCAAACAAAGGTTTTTCTCTGTGTGTGTGTTAGGGGGAAAAGAGAGATTGAGAGAGGAGGGATGCTGATGATGATGATTAGAGAGATTCGTGGAGCGAGGAAAAAGCAGGCAGCTGGAAGCTGCTCAGCCTCAGTTCCAGATCAACGTCGCTCTGGAATCGGTATATATTTCGGGTGGCTGCTGGAGGTCTATCTTAATACGAGCGAGAGAGAAAAAACTGCGAAATTAGAACCCGAGAGATGATTTAGTACCGTGTCATTTGAATCCGTATAAGCGTGATTTTTTTGGTATGAAAGTGGCAAGACATCGTTTTCCTGTTACTCCATTCATTTTCGACGAGAATGGTTTATTCGTGTTTTGCGTTTACACAAAGAAATTAAGGAGAAAAGAAGCCTGACATAACACGCAACAGGCTGCTGCTGTAGTGGCTGTTTTTCCAAAGGCTTTGGCTTGAACTCTAGAATTGATTAACTCGTTTCAAAAAACCAGATTTGTTTGTGCCACACAAGACACTTTTTTGTCAATAAGAAGCGCCTACTTCTAGATACATAACGTGTTGAAGAAGTGTGGCTTCACCAGGAGAAAACATTTTCGTCCAACTTTTTCCACGTCTTGGTTGAAACATAATTTTTTTGAGTGCATAAAAGTATTTTCTCCAAGTTTCCGAAACCCAGAATCCAGTATTCGTGGAACTAATAAAAAGTGTCGGGATAAGGTTCCTCTCTCAGAATCCAAAATGGCGTGCACAGTTACACAAATCTCAGAAAAACGTGTTTGTAATAATGATTATTTGAGTGAAAGATCCTAACAGCACTATTTAAGTACATTTTTCAAACAGACTGCATTAAATAAAAAAAACGCAGATGAACTAAACCAAAGACGTTCATCTTTCATATATTGTGTGCTTGTCACTCGCGTTTGAACAAGAAGAAGAAGAAGAAGAAAACCCCCATTTTCATCCATCAAACAGAGCGGTATGCTACTCGGCTGTCTTCACGTTCCTTTGTTCATCCATCTTTTCAAAATACTTTCACCTTCGGGTTTTTTCTTCTGTACTCGGGCTGCTCTTAAAAACAACGGGTAGTAGCAAACGACTCTAAAGATTTGTTTGGTTTGCGTGCTCGAAATTTATTGGCTCCCATTCGAAGTTTTCAAGAAAAAATCAAGAATTTTATATACGAAAATGGGGGGCAAAGTGGACACGGAAGAGTTGTTGACGAGACTTCGTCGAGCGAACGAGACAGAGATCAGCGAGATCCTAACTAAACTGGGTATTGGCTGGTACGATTCTCAAATTGTCGAAAGAATCATGTACCAAAAGTCGCTTCCTGAAAAGATTGGGATTATCCAGGAACTCGTCGTTCATTCCAGCCAGTACAAGATGTGTATGGAGAACTACATTCCAACCAACTCAACAAATGGTAAAGTCTTTTATATATATAAAAAATGTCACGTTTCTCTTCTTAAAACACATTGTCAATTGCATGAGCTTTTATAGTATTAAAGAACGGGTTAAAAGATGAGGTCGTCCTCTAGAGGAATCGCTATCATTCGTATTGTTTCTCGTACGCGAACTTGGGACTTTTGGTTTGTCACTACTTTCCCCTTTTCATACATAATATCACGTATTCCAAGATGAAGTGGCATTTTCAGTATATAGCTTGGAACAAATATATTCCCCAATATTTAAAACCAGAGTGTGCATATGAACCACCCATATCCGTTGAAAAAATCGAACCAAGCGAGAAATTTCATTATGATGCCAAATTGAAGCCCATTATATTTTATTCTCAAACGTTCATGTTCACATATTTCATATATATTTCACGTAGAATACAGTAATTCTCAACAACAGTATTTAGCACATAGCTCCACATAGCATCTTTAAGATTCCACACCATCATCCCAAATAACCGATCTCTCTCCTCTGTCCTCTCGCATCAATATATCGATTCTAAATAATAATAAATTTGTGTGAGCGCAATCAGGTTTTCTTGTCTTTCTTGCAGTCGTCAGCATAATTTCAACCGAGATAGTAGTGCACTATTACACTATTTGAGGATAGCGCACAAAAAGCACATAAATATAAATTCAAATTCGTGCATAAACGATAATATTCATTTAGGACAGCACACACTGCGTATAGAAACAGAGAAAGCATGATTTAGAAAATGCACTCGCTTACTGTACCACTTATCTACTCAAACCATCATACATGAAAAAATAAAAATGCATCTCTTCTGTCTGTTATTTGGAATCGCGTGTTTCGTAAGCATCTGGAGAATAGGACACGAATTACACGGTATAAATAGCCTGATGAAGATGCTTAGAATGTACATCTTCACAAATAACTTGTATATAAATCACGAACACGCAAAAAAATGCTTTTAGCTTGCTTTTGCAAATGGGCAAAAAACGTTATCCGTGTGCATAAGACAAGAAAAATTCTCAATCAATCAGCAGCAGTTTAGCATATCAAAAAATCGAACTCGGACAGTATTTACTTTACGTGTTGTAATTATTGGCATGATATATATTCCCGATTATTTTTAGCTGAAAAAAAGATTAATAAATAGTGTAATTTGTGCACAAACAACATTACACGTCATTGACGTACCGAAAATTCTATTGTTGTTAGTTGATTAAACGTCAAAAAATTGGACACTGTTTCTCAATTTTTTGTGTAATTTTCCAGTTTGCCCTAGGACGTTTGATGGCTGGACATGTTGGAATGAGACTGCCGCAGGGTTGACGGCGGCCAGTCCTTGTCCAGCGATGGTCCCGGGTTTCGATACATCGCGTAAGTTTTTTATTGTGGTTCTCTTTTCTTCTCGTAACAAAGGTTTGAAGGTACGTTTTTTTTGTATATTGTATGCAGAAAGCGGTACATTGCTTTTGGTATGCGGGTAGGCAAAGCATATATATGTAAAACGTCATCATCATATAATTTACCCCAAAAACGGTATCCATATTTCATCTAATTTGGAATACCGGAAAAAAATATTTTGGTAAAAATAAACCGTTGAACAAAAATATGACCGTATTTAGTAGCCCCCCAGACAAACAATTGAGTTTGAATTCCAGTGACACGAAATTCTTGTAGTACGTAAAAAGAGGTTTTCTTGTGTATAAACTTCCTCCATAGATTACATTATATAATCGATATACCCAAGTTACTAATTTCTAACCCCAAAAAATCAAAGCATTGAATACCACGCATAAAATCCAAGAGACACTTTTTGGCGTAAAACTTTGTTGCTTGTTTTACACACACTCGATAAAAAGTTGAGCCGACCCAAAAAACAGTACTTCAGCCGTAATTAATTAGTCTTGACTATAGGATATATATACAAAAAAACTTTCCTTTTTCCTCTTTCCTCTAGGCTATGTCTTCCTCGATCAAATATGTACTTTGGGTGAAAGTTTTATTATATTTTTCAGCTGGGTAAAATCTTGAGTGTGGTGGTGATAATAAACGCTAAAGAGTTTTTTATACACATTATACGTTTTATAGTCTGTGCTCTTCATACGTATTCGATTAATGTATATATCGCTAACGCCAAATCAATGAACCGTTGCAATCCGTATATATGCATGTTCGTCAGGCTATTCATACATATTTGTTCAACTGCAGCAGAGTGGCGATTTCGTTATATATTGCAATGTCACAGAGTTAGGGTATATAGGAGATTTCATCTGATTCACAAAAAGACCACAAATCATCATGATGGGTAGTATTTACGTAAATACCCTTATATACGCTGAAGAGAGATATGAAAAGTAGATTATATAAATATATGTATGCAATGCGATCATAGTGTGACTGGTGCCTTGACTTTGTTTCGAAAACTTTTTTCCACACGTTTTGTATATATATACTATATCATTAACACGTATATATAAAGTAACCCCTAAGGGTGTGTCTACATGGTTTAAGACGTAAGGCCGCTCCAACGTAACGCCAGCTCAAATTAACTCTCTACGGCGCAACAGGAGAAAAGTCACCACACGGTACATGTATATATCCTTACAACGCATTTATAGCGTTCTTATACTTATTGGTCGAATGACGCAAATAAGTTAACAGTAATTTGAAGCAAAGTTCAAACAAGCGTGCATAACGTGATGACAATGCTTGTACTTTTAATGCATTTAGATATGTATTGGTGAATAGCCAATGGCCGTGAAAAAACACTTTATACCAACCCAATTTTTTGGTGTACTTATTTTTCAGAGTCTTAAGAAAATTGATCATGATCATATGAGTTTTATTAGAATCATTACCATTATTAATGTTTTTAATTTTCTTAAAATATATTTTGTATTATCTAAGCTCGTTTTTATTTCATTTTCTCTCATAATTTTAATGCTCAGTTCAAGTTGACATATTTATAAAAATACGGTTCATAATACGGTTTGTTCTTTATTTGTGACGGAAATAATTTTTGATCTCCACAAGCCCAAGTGTACGAGAAAGCACACATACACAAATGTTGAAATTCGTTACTCGCAAAGTATCGAGTCTGAAATGGCACACCTGCAGCTCGCGTCTGATATATTTATTCCTGAAATGTTCAATTTTTTTTAAAACATGAGCCTGCTTATAAGTTCCAAGGAAAAGGTGAGACACGCGACAACAACTATAAACGGCAAACAAAAAGATGAACAATATTTGTTGTATACTTAACATCAAAGGTTTGAGAAATTTTGTAATCTATTACGATGAAATGTATTAAGCATAATTATGTAGTCCTTTGTTGAAACAGGTCGCATAACACACAGGTTTTAGGTGGATTTTTAATGCCTAAGACGCTTGCACTCTTGAAATGAGTAATATTTAGAGTCTTAATGACAATACACGCTTTTGCACGAGACATTTTTTATATCTTTTGTCTAGTTTTTTTGCTCTCTGGAACTTACTCCTTGAGAATAATATCTCTCGAATTTTGTACTTTAACCAATACACGGTTTTAGTATTTCATCATCAAACCTTTATGAAAACCGATTTAGATCGTATCTTGATTTCCTGTGTGAAACGTATAATCTGATACTTGCAAAAAGGACCTCATTTCTTAACAAACGATTGTGTAAATTCGAGTAAATTGTGTTATCAAATATCACACAAGTTCAAAAGGGATTTTATAAATATATATACATCTCGCACACTTCTAACATTTCGAAGGTTCGCTATAAGAAGTACGTTCAGCACTGGAGCAAAAAAACAATCGAACAGTTTATAAATAGAAGTATATAACTTGTGTCTTCTCATGTCACATTTTTCCTCTCTTTAATGCTTCTTTGCTCCAGGTTCAATACACACAATGAGAATTAAAGTATTATATTTGTAAAAGATGTATTATACACGATCTTGTTGTATGAAGATATACTGTAAACAACGATGACGGATCATATATCTTTCCACGTACTTCTTTCGAGCGATTCCAATACGATTCGATGTACACGCGCCACGAGCTTTTACTTTCCAGAGAAAAGATCCTCGTTCACAACGCTATGAAGCATATATTATGATGAAACCGGGGAAAAACATGATTATTAAAATATTCTTATCAAACATCCCATACATTATGATAACGCATGCATACACACTGATTTTCTTGACGCACATTCCAAAACCAATACACTTTGTTCTGCGTTTCTTCTTCCCCGAAAGATATGAGCTGACAAGTGAAAGGAAATTGCAAAAAATAAATACATGGAACCTCGGCTGCGAATTGATCATATATTTTAATGAAATTTAATCGAGATCAAAAATAACCGTTATATAGCGTACATATACATCCGCGAGTCAATTAATACTGACAAGTATAACGGACTGCGAGTTGTGATGCTTGTTTATAAGAGACGAGTGAAGGAGAAACGACAACAAAGACCGCGTGCTCACTCAACTTGACACAACGATAATATTTGCTATTTTATAATATGAACGAGAATTCTTGGCACAATCTCTCATGGAACACACTTGTGTTCATATACACACAATCAAAAGGCATGTCTAAAGCGGGGCTTGTGCTGTACTCCTATTTTTCCAGCCTTAAATTATGCTCTTGTAGAAAAAGGTCGAGAGAGTGATATGATATGACCGAGTACATCAAGCAACTTTTAGCTTCATTTTCAAAAACTTGTACAAGAGAGTTTAGGCAGAAGCGTGGAACGACTGATCAACACAAGAACGTTGAAAAACAAAATGGGTAAGAGATAAACCACGAAAACCGCGTTTAGCAACGTATTTAGTGTATACACACCCCCGGAACACACTTTTCCTATATTCACACGTCGTGGTTTTCCTTAAAACTTCTCAACCGAATTGTACATGGTATCCATCCACATATACACGATCTTTGTTTACTGCGAGATGCAAATTAAAAGTTGTGTTGGGGAAAATGTCATTCTCTCCGACAACCCATCTCTCTCGCTCTCACTCTGAGTTTCTGGTAAAGAGGGCTTTTCTTTCAAACTCTTGCTCATATCGATCCGTTCTGGTAAGACAGTTATTGTGTTTCAGACAAGAAACCGGAAGCAATAGCGTGTCCACATTAAACCATACTCATGTCCAAAATAAAATAATAAAAAGTTTTCCCCCCCCCCCCCACAAATGACAATAACATGAGGATTGTATTGTTTTTGTGAGGGGAGAAAATGTACCAAAAAACCAACGATATATAGCATATATATGTTCTTCAATCTGAATAATAACTGTATAGAAAAAACAAACATTTTCTTCAGTGTTTATTAGACCGGAAGCTGATCTCTCAGAGGGTATTCACATTTCTTTATAATTTGCCTATCCGTTCTGATTTCGGATAAGTGAATACGCTGGAGATTCAGCATGTTCCGAACAAAAGTCTCAGACATTTTCACATGACATGTTCAATCCACCCAACAAAAAAAGTTTTTTTCTGGGATTCTAAATTCTAAACCTAGCAGAAGAATGAGAAGTTTTTTTTCTTCATTTCGCACACACACTCTCTCTGGCTGGTTAAGCCAAAATCCTTATGAGAATTTACGCGAGAAAAAGCAACTAGAATAGATTTTTATGCAAACACAATAATATGCAGAAGAAAACAAGATTTTTTTATACATCATCCTGCTTGACTTTATAACACGCTTCTCCGTGAACTTTTCTCTTCTTTAAAAACGTGCACGACAACTCTTCTTGAGCTGCGGGCTGAAATAGAAAAAGAATATAAGCAAAAAATGTTTCTTCTTCTGTCACGTCGTATTTGAACTCCGTCATTCGTGGTGGAAGCGCTAATTCGAGCAAACACAAACGTGTACACATGGGGGTTTATAAAGATAAACTCACTCAATTACTTTGTGTACGTCTTTTTACCAATCTTGTGTTTTTTTCTCGTATTTATGCTTATATAGACCTTTTTACCCATGTTTGGTCCTCATTTTCATTCCAGACTGAGATTTTTGGATGGGAACACATGCTTAACAAAACGAATTGCGTGGTATTTCCTTGTTTTGTTTACACGTCACGTGACACACACCACCGTTCATTCAAGGCGTGTTTAATCCGACCATTCTGTGCTTCACTGAAGAGTATGTTCATTTCTTAATGAATATATATGCAGCAGCTATAAGATGTGCATATATTTTGAAAAAACATGTCTGATTTCCAAACAAATATGTTTGCTTCAGTTTTAATACAGTTCAGCAATCTTACACAAGAAGCTCCGAAGCAAAAAAATGCTCATCCATCCATCTGAGTTTTTTGAGATTTTAAGAATATATATGCCTGTTTTAAATGTGTGCAACTAAACTTGCTACTACGTCTGGAATGTAACATTTAAATTAATATGTTTGGAGTTTACATTACCCCACACACGCCGGAAGCCTTGTTATTACCGTCTCATATTTCTTCCCACACAAGTTTTTACGTGAAAGAAGCGAGAAGGTGGGATGCAGCGAAGTGGAGAAACGTGTAATAATATATATGGAATCTTGTACGAGCTAATTAATCGATCCAATATACAAAAAAACTCATGTTTGGATGGTTCTGCTTGTCCCAATTCAAAAAGTGTCGAAGTAAACACGGGTAAAAGATATTCTGGAGAGAGAGAGAGAGAGAAACATGATATTGTAACGTTGCGGCACTATTTCGACATTTTATACAATATCAGTCTACACCATCCTGGTTTCCATTATGTCTGGTTGGTTTTCCTTTCCCTGGGCTTATGTCTGTCTGTCAGTTCACATCACCCCAAAAAAATATACCTTTAACTCGACAAACAAAACAGCATATACGTTTGAATTTTAACTTTAACGAACTTTAACCTGAATTATATATAATCTTCACAAAAAACCTGTCATGAAGACTGATTGCCATGCAAAATTAAACATACTAATTTAAGCTAAAAACTTACAGAATAACAATTTACTGTTCTATGTCTCTGTCAAAAAGGCGTTATAATGCTCTGGACACATGACCAAGGAACGGATTTAAGACACCAAAAAACCCAAAATATGAAAGAAAACACCTTCAAAAATGTCTAACTATGCACTCACACTTAAATATGCTCCTAAAATAACTGAAATATGCACATATGACCATTTAAAGAAGGCAAAATTGCAATTATATATGCATTTAATAATTTGAAAGTTGAAAAACAAAGTCCAAATTCCATTTTTGAATTCAAAGTCATGAAAAGAATTTTTTTTTAAAAGTGAGATTCATAATATGTATATCTTCCGAATGATTTCATGCCCTGCTCAAGTCGAATTAAATATATGGACTTTTATTGGTATTTGTGCAAAAAAATTGCCGTTTTGGTCAAAAATGTACGAAATAAGTAAATTGTGGAAAAAATATGCGAAATATGTAATTGTGGACGAGATCTTTCAAAATAAGAACTAACACATGAAATGGCACTAAAAACTTCTGGGAAATTGAGAGAAAAATCATGAATCGCTTTTTTAACATGAAAGCCTACGATTTACCATCACAAAACGAAAAAGGTAAATATGCACTTATCCGCTCCTTGCACATGACTATAATAACGCGTGAACCCACACACGTATTCTAACATTGTATTCAGGTAACTACTTAAATGAAAATGTAATAAAATATTCCCTCAACTTCCGTTTAATTAATTCAAGCAATATGATACATGAGAGGAAAAACAACACACGCTGTGTGTCTGAAACCTTATATATATAATTTGGAGATGAATTGGGAAAATTCAGGCGGACGACATTTGATTACAAAACTATATATATCTCTACCCATCAATTTCACCAAAAAAATAGAACAGGTTTTCCGTTATCTAAATGATGCAATAAATGAAATGAAATGTTATATAAGAAGACTTTTCTGTTTGATCCAGAGGCGACTGTGCGAGCAAGAAGGCTCAAGATTCAGGGAAAGAGAAAAAGGAAATTGAATGTGTTTGTGTAAACCGCAAGTGGATGAGTATTTGGATCAGAGAACTTTTTTTTATATATTACCGTTTAATCATGGAGATCGCTTCCGGTGGTGGAACTACCTGCCATATACTAGACAAGTGTGCGTTATTATGAAGATGAGTAATGGGAGAATCATGTGAAAATGTATACGTGGCTCTTGACATAACGCCTATCACGCCATCAAGGTAATTGAAAAGAGAGCAAAAATAAATAAATAAACGTGTTGATATACGTGACACTTGGTCTTGACAAAACAAAATGATGAGGAGAGTATACACGTGTATAAGCATGAGGAAATATATAATCAACCTTATAGAAAATTCAGAATCTATTATGGCCAATGATCATTCAATGTCTCGGAAGATTTTTATGTGTGCAAAATAAGCGATACGGTTTATAAATAACGTAGAGCTTGCTTTACAAAAGGTGTGTGTGTGCGAAGAGTGAAAGTATATAAAACACGTATATAGGAAAAAGTTCAATTTTCTTTTTTCTTGCCAATCTTCCAAGAGTCAAAGTCAACATCAGAGAAACAAATAAGGGGGAAAAAGTTATAAAAAATATATAGTATTATGCATGCGTTTTATATATCTCGTTAAAAGTCGCTCTGAGCGTATGCATTATGGTGAAGTGTGCTTGTTCCTTTCAAAAGAAGAATAGTTTAAAAGCACGTTTAAACTTATAACGGCGGCTGCTCAGACAAGTCGCATGGTCTTTATGTAAAAAAAACCTCTATATATATTTATCCAAATCACTGTCACACGTTGGGAAAACAGTTAAGAAAGAAAAATGTTGTGACTAAAATGAGGGTGAGAGATATGTGTGAAAAATGTGAACATCGATTCTCACTTTACAGTTTTATCGATTTCATATATGCCGTTAGGTTTCAAAAAACTTTCAATATCAGTATAATATCTCGATAAATAGATATATATACCTTTTGACTGGTTAAAACCTTTACAACCTTTCAAGTTCATCCAATATTAGCGTAAAGGTACATGCCACCGCGAATCAATAAAATGTAATACTTAAACGGAAGTTGTTCCAGCTTCATCATTCGTATGGCGTCACACGATTATATGCATGGTGCTCAATTTCCGATCACATATATATGACAAAATTGAGATTTGAATATCATCATCAGGTTTGTGATGTGGTTCTGAAAAAAATCATTTTCAATCTTGGGCTGGTTCTGAGACGTGTTGAAGTTTGAGAAAATTGATGTACACTTCTGGATGATTTGAACATACAATTCGTCATAGTTGACTTTGAAGTTCAGTCGTACATCTTGCAATGCTGTTACCTGAATCCGGAAGTACTTATGTGTTATAACTTTATTACTTTTTAAGAAATATAAATGGGGTGCCGGATATTTGCTTTTGTACGAAAAAAACACGCGGTTGTTGCTAGCCGGGGAAATAACGTGCGGCAAAAAGACAACGGGCAGTATAGATTTAAAAAACTGATAGTTTGAAAGTTTGCAAACATGTAAGATATACTATAAAGTTGGGATAGTACAGCGAAGCCAATGGATGTTCGGTGAAAGTAAAAGAAAGTGAACAGCAGCGGAACGGTTTGCTTATTCTCCACTCCAATCTAAAAACAAATACGAGTGATACTCAAAAACGCATGTTGCAGAACACTTTTTTACACGTTGATGTAACGTACGAACACTTTACGTTAAAAAACTCAGCCACTTGCACAAAAAAAAGTTTATCAGCAAGTGTTCAATATGTTAGACCTCGCCCCCTCGAAAAAACAACTTTCTTGAGATCGCTTCGGGACGGGATCAGGGAAGTCGAAAAAGGGTAGGATTGTTTGGTATAAACGAGAGAATCAGAGTATAGCAGAAGTAAAGTGATTTCGTTTCAAATTTATAATTTGCAAAGAAAGCCTCTGGCTCGAGCAAACAACCCAAATATTTTATTCTGTTTTTGAGGGAGAGCATTATTACAACTTTTACTTGGTCGTGTGGGTGTGTGCATCTGCTCGCTTTGATGTTGGGAACGTATATGGTTGCAAATTGCAAGATGATGGACGATGGACACTCCTATCCAAACGTGTACTCGTTATACATATACCTGCTATATATTCCCAGAATGCGATACATAGAATGTAATCATTTTTTTCCCTTTACGTTCCTACCTTGATGCTTGCACATCAATAATTTCTTATTGATGCACCAAAAACAACTTCTCGTCTCGCTTCGCAGAATTATTTTCGTTGTATTACGAGCAGATTTCCAGTGGATCATTTAGTAGAGACTCAAAAATAATTCTTTTCTTCACTCATATAACTTGTGTTCCATATGCCAACTCGACTTTCACCGACTATGATTGCGTTAAATTATTTGCATAACTATAGATTTGTATGCATGTCGCCTTTTCGTGATGACCTTGAGCAATAAGCATGAATTTTCGCAGCACTCGATTCTATCAAGAGAATAAATTATCATAAACATGTTTCGAACGTCGATTACGATGTATCAGGCACAAACTGTTAGCGTCCCTTCACCGGTCCCCATCCCCGTCGTGTGTGTCGAAATATAAGCAATATACCACGAAAGAACATATATTCAAGTGCACAAGTGTAGCTGAGTCAAAAATGAGAAACACAACACCAGCCTGACCCTAGAACAGGTTGTTCCTATAATTTTATTACAGAACTTTATTCTTTTCGAAACCAATAATATTCTTCGTAAAGCTTGTCAGCACATAACTTGCGCCTTAGTAACATCGTCAAAACAAAATTAAAAATTAATTAGCAAAGAATCCAAAAATTAATTATAATGAAAAATCAAAGACACGTGTCTTTCGAGAATTTCATACAACCACACTTGCGAAATGCAAATTAGCAGCAAATCTACGTTCAGAAAGGCGTACAAAATAATATTCAGGAGGAATGGAATGATATGCAGAATTCTGGACCAAGGTTTTCTCGTCACTGTCAGCACGAGTCTAAAATCCAAATGAACAAGTCCAGCACAAAATAGCGATGTAGGTTACAAAAACCTTTCGAGAGGTCGAGGATACTTATATATATGACTAAAAATATATATATAACCACACTTCAAGAAGCATTCCACGAACGCCATAAACGTTGGGTACAACAATGTACATAGCCAAAGGCATTTTTTATTTTTTGCACAACACAAGAATGCAATTTACAAAATGAACAATTTGCGGTCTATAAAGTGTTTCAAATTAATTTCAAATGAACAGGACGGGTGTTAACGGTTCCGTTAAAACTAATTACCCAGAGTCGACATGTGATGGATGGGCAGACGAACTACCTGTATATACGACCTAAACTATTCTACCACAAAAAAAGCTTTTTTCCACTACTCTTTCCATGAGCATTTATTTAATCAGCACTGATTGTGTGTTTTGGTGTAAAAAAGGACAGGATTTACGAGTCGATTTTCAGTAATCTTTGTGGCAAGGACCAACTGAGCTGTCGACTCGTCTGCTCCGATTGGGAAGCGATCGTAACTCCGTTACTGGGCGAGAAATGCTGTCTCGTGTACAAGGGAAGGCCACTGGATTTTATTCCATGGCTGATGAGCAGGATGCGAACCTCTTCGAGCCCTTCGAAGCGTTTTCTAAAAACATGCCTTCAAAACCCGACACTAGCGACGAGCTGGAATGAGCTACGAATCGAGTTCATGAAACAGACTTCTTCGAGGCGGATTGCTGCAACTTTCCTATCTCCTGACCTGAACCGGAGCGTGAACTTCAATAACGTAAAAACTCTTCAGATCGTGAGGTCGGTGTACAGGTTCCAGAGGCTTCACTCATTCTTCACGCTGATGCCGAATCTCGAGAAATTTGTGGACATGGACACTTTCTACACGATAGACTGGAGCATTTGCTGCAAGCAGTTTTCTGAGGTTCAAGCCGCGATCCTGCAACCTTTCACAGAATCGAAATCTTCCATCAAGAGTTTGAAAGTGAAGAGGGATGATGCAGGTTTCAAGACGCTTTTTCTCGTCAAGATCCTCGAACTGACTTGTGACAGTCTGGAAAGCTTTGAGCTAAATATTGACACGTATGACAGCCCGTTTCCTATCGCGGTGCTGGATCGAACGGATTACGGGAGTATTATAGGCGCATTGCTTACTCTGAACATCAGGACAATGTCGAACCTGAGGTTTCACTGGGTGGGCCACATGTCATCAAACTTTTACGAGGATTTTCTCCGCTGCATTGCGGTAATGGGGTGGGCTGACGCACCATGGAACTTGACTAAAATTGATATTCACTTGGACTGGATATTTCTTGGGAATCCAGAATTCCATTCCGTGTTTGTCCCGTTCGTTCAGCGCCTCGAGTTTCTCCAAGAACTGAAAATGAAAAACATCATCCTGCAAGCGGAATGGGCTCTTGTGCTCGATCAAGTCAAGCCAAACAATTACTCAAAGAGAAACCCGATGATGGAGTTTGGAGTGGTGCTGACTGACAGTGCAAGTTTATCAGCCGGACAGACACATGTGAATGTGATCGGGGAGATGCCGTTCCTCAAGAAATCAATCAAGACGGTGAAGGGAGTCCTGTCCTCCGAGTACACTGACGAGTTGAGGAAAATCCTGCCGATTGGCGGTGACGCTGAGTTTCCTGGAACGACGGAACTCCAAATCGTGAGATCAGGATGGACACCTCAAATGCGCTTCGTCTCCTTCAACATGGATCACATCTGTCGAGCTTTCAAGAACCTGACAACGATGACGATCGCCGACGGGGATAAATACCAGTACAAGAAAGGGCTGGGCACACAGAGGCAGTGGGAACGAATGTCTAACGCTCATATTTGTGATGACGACATGCAATTAATCCTGAAGAACCTCACAAAACTTAAACAACTCAGAATACGGGGCAGAATGGTTTATTTGACGGATGGAGGAACGGTTGGGCTGGCGCAACCTGCCATCACCGAAATGAAAGCGAAACGGGACTCGACGCTTGTTCCCAATCCTTGCGAAAATCTCACTGGATTCTCGTTCGCCAATTTGACAGGTTGCACGCAAACATAATATGAAGTTGGGTAACAAGCTTTCTCCAACAAATACTTTCACTGTGAAATGTTTGGGTTATCTGAATTCTTGTTCTTTTTTTGTCTCCCCCGAGTGCGATTTATTTTTTATCCTTAAACACAAATACAAGCATTAATCTGCATACATATTCTTTTGAGCTAGATCTTGAGGAGCTTGTGCTACACGGACTCAACAAAGGAATAACTGACATCACGCTGTACCACGGATTCAAAGGGATGACGAGTCTGCATAACCTTGATCTTTCTGGATGCACCTCATTCACAGTTCTTGGGAAAAAATACATCAAAGACACTTATCCTGACGCTGCTATTCTCCTCACTTGAACGCGTCTTTTGTGATCTCTCTCGACAGTTCTTTACTTTTCCATAATGTGTTTGCTCATTCTCACGCTGCTTGTTTGGTGGTGTGTGGAAAAAATAAATTTCTTGTGCTCAAAAGTCTTTTATAGAAACTCAAATATTTACACACACTTGTCTGCATTACTCTGTTTCGTGCATTCATTCACGTAGATTTATATAATTACGGGAGACAATGAGTGGCGTTTTTGTTTTGTTTGGGAGAAAGCAACTTTCACTTAAACTGATTTTCCTTGTGCATAAAAAATACATTAACTTCAAGTGTGCATATATATAATTTAGTATATGCTCCTACCTGCCTGCCACTTCAAACCTCTACATACTCAGCATACTCATGTGCTAAATGTGAATTAAATCTGGATTGTTTTTTGCAGGTAACGGTTTCAAAGAGTGTTTATCAGACGGGACATGGTTCCGTCATCCAGACAGCAACCTGGTGTGGTCAAACTACACAACATGCATCAATCATGAGGATTTTCAGTTTAAGCTCTTCATCAACGGGCTGTACGAGGTGGGTTACTGCATATCCGTGCTCGCGTTAGCACTCTCCCTCATCATCTTCTGCACATTCAAGTAAGAAATTTTGCGTTTTTAAACTAAAGTTACCGTTTCTTTTGTAAATTATTTTTGTATTTTTGTGCTAATATAATCACAGATGTCTTGAGTGCACTCGTGTCAAGATTCATCGCAATCTGTTTGCATCTTTCATCATTGACGACTTGCTGTGGGTGGCCTGGTACAGGTTCATCATCAATTCCCCCGCTGAGGAATATGTCGTCATCACCAATCCCGTAAGGTTTCTCGACTTTCTTTTTTTCTCCAATGATATACACTTAATATCCGAAGGAAAAAGTTTTCGATTTACTTCATTCGTCGGATTGAAACGTATTTATTTCATGTAGTCAATATACCAGTCGTTACATTATTAAATAAAAACATAATACCACACCAGAATATAAATTTGACAGTTCGTTGAAACTCGTTGAGGTGCTGTCAACTTCCATAAAAAATATATGCCGCTTCACTTGCCTTGTGTTCATTGTGAAGTCTCTCTGGAACTTTGTTCTGACACATATATATTTGATTGCTTCCTTAAACGATGGATAAAAGAAATAAATATTTGGAAGAAGTGCGGGCGTATGTATCAAAACAATCCGGTTTAAGTACAAATGTTGTGCACTCTTACGTCTTGGACAGAGCTATGAGCCTTTCTAAATAGCATTTTGTCTGTTCTCTATATCGCGTGAAATCAATAGCACACATACACACACGCAGTCGAACCTTTTCGAACATATATTTGTAATCTAGTCACCAACTATCTCTTCTTGATGAGCATCCAAAAAGCACCATTATTTTATACTGACACTGTAACACATTCAATTTTGTTCATCCTAAAACATGAGGAGAAGTGGACGTTGCCGGATTCTATTGAGAGGGCAAAACTCATTTTCCAATATAATGTCTCTTGGCGAGAGAACTTTCATGGAACCGAGTCTGTGTGTGTTCAGTGCACACACACACTGAACGATAGAGAGAGAGAGAGCATGAAAGCAAGCAGCAGATGAGTGCGTCTCAAAAGCAATTATTATTGCTCTCAGATTGCTTCTTTTTGACAATTCACTCTCACTCGTTTGAGCAAAGTGGTAGTAGTCGCTGTCGTTTTTGTGTTCCGGCCTCTCAAAAGACCCATATACATTTTGTGTGTGTGTGTGTGTGAAATGTGAAAGAAGGATGACCTCTCTCTTGCTTGCTATACTTCATCTCTCCTCATCATGAACATTTTGCCATTTTAGTACTCGATAAACTTTGTACCAAAAGACAGCTTGGGACTCTATCTCTCAAATATGCAACCCACAAAGAAAGCAAATATATATACCACTGGGTGGAGAGAGCAACAAGCGCTCCTCCACAAACAGAAATAAATTTCATGACAAAAAAGAGAGGGGGCACACACAACAATAAATTTGAGGGACACAAAAGGATCACTACTTCACGCTAAAAGTGTTTTGACAGCGGTGTGGCTGTGAATGAAAAAGAAGGTGTTCCAGTTCACCTCTCTCATCCCATCTCGATCCTTCAACGCGACTTTTGACATAAAAACGGAGAGATTTTATATACTTCTTTTTTCATATGAATTCACATGAATTTATCATCGGAAAAGAGATGTGCACAAGAAGCTCGCATATTACGCTTCTTTTTTGCAACATCTTTTTTCACCTCGAGATTTTGTCACTGTCAACATAAAGCTTCGACCACAAAATGATGATGATGATGATAACATGAATGTTGTGTTTGCGATTGTGAGTCAACTGTGCGGAAGGAGTGGAATGTGCACCAACGCGGAAAAAGAGAGAAAGTATATGTATCAAGCGTCTTTATCCTTTCACCCGACATAAAAAAATTTAAGAAAGCGACGACACACCTCCGATATGGAAAAAATATGTTGTGTATTTATTATGCATACGCTTGAAGGATTTCACGAGATTTTATTTTATTTTACATAATATTCGCAGTGGTGGTGCAAATGGCTATATGTGCTAGTCCAGTACTTCCTGATCGCCAACTATTTTTGGATGTTCTGCGAAGGATTTTACCTGCACACGTTACTCGTATTCACGTTCCTCCGATCTGAGTCACAGCTTCTCAAAGGCTTCTACGTACTTGGCTGGCTGGGACCATCAATCCCAATCGGACTTTACATCTACTTTCGACTCCATGACGGATACCGAGATGACCAAGCGTATGTGCAGTTTTATATGTCTTTACAATAACGATATATACTCACGTGAAAGAGAACGTGATTTGAATTCCAAAAATTTCATCTATAAATCATGAATTTATGAACTCAAGTGTGAAGACTTGAAGAAGAGTTTCTAGAAACGCTCTCACCATTTTACGTAGACAGGTGTGTGTGGATACAAACACGCGGATCGATCAAGTGACATTATTAAATTTCTGGAAAGGAGTATAGCAAAAAGGTTATCGTTCTCCCAATTTCCTTTCAAGTGCACATATAAGTATGTTGCTCCTCTCCTTCTTAAGTTTCACATGATAATGGATAGTGTACATCAAGGACGGATTTAGCTAGGGGCTAGGGGGGCTTAAGCCCCCCCTGTCGTCACCAAAAAATACATTACGTTAAATGGGGCCATAGAAAATCTCATA
>JAQFZW010001802.1:0-22480 GCA_034687055.1 Heteromurus nitidus
CTTTTTCTTATTTATTTCCTTTTTCTTTTGTATTTCCTTTTTCTTTTGTATATCGGTATTCTGATGATTCGGTGGCGCACAGGGTCTTTGCCAACATTACACCACTTAGTGGTGTAACGGGCCCTTCTAGTTCATAATATTGTGCACCATATCTCAGCCTGTATATAGATAGTACACACTACAACTGTAGATAGATATCAGACGCAAAATAATTAAATCACCAAAAAGGTTTTCACTTCTTTTGCCACAAACACACAAGTATCAGGACATGGCATGCATAATGCATACTATATCAAGGAGCAACACTAACTCAGCTTTGCTAATGAATATTCCATCTCAACTTGGATTTCTGGACATGTATTCAAAAGCTAACCCTGTACTCTATTTACCACAATACTTGTTCACGCTCTAAACACTGCAACAGGAGGATATATGCTCCTCTTCAAGGTGCTTGCCTGTGTTAAAGTTTATGACACAAAAATAAAAAGTACTCATATTCGCATCGGCTGCATTCAGGCAAACCTAAAACCACTCACAATTTGTCGGCTCTCCAATTCTCGTTTAAGGGCTCAATGTAGTGTTCGTGATTTTGGAGGAAAAGGTTGCCCTTCAAATATTCTTCCGCACGAATGTCAACAGTGTCATTGTTTATTTACAAATTTTAGAATGTTGAGTTAGTTAAAGTTATGTTAAGCATTTCTCTTTGAAAGTTCGACAATATATTTGTTTGGGCGATATGTGGTATATAAATACACAAACCACCGAACATAAAGTACATGTGAAATTGAAGAGATCGAAAATAGAGTTTAAAAAAATATTTTTTTCCGGTCCAATAAATATATTTATCCTACATCTCAAAATGACTTCACCTATACAAGTGATTCTCTGATTTCAGAGTTGCTCACAGACTCAAACGTCATTCCCGATGTCATTGCATGGGATTTCTCAAAACGGAATTTCAATTTTCAATTATTTCCAAACAACATGAAACTCCAGAGACCGTTCATTCCAACAAAGCTCTTTTCCAGTGCATCATGGATAAAGTTCTCAATAAAAGCAGTCATCAAGAACCCATTCTTCACAGATTCAAGCAGCATTACAGTTGTGAATCGTGTGGAAAGACATACTCAGCAAAGCATCGATTAAATGCTCACCAAAAAGTTCACTCTCAAGACAAACGATACAAATGTGAAGTTTGTCACGAAAAGTTCATATCTCAAAATAACTTGCAAGTGCACAGAATGCGTGTCCACACTGGAGAACGGCCCTTCAAATGCGAAACCTGTCCAAGGGCATTTGTTCTCAAAGGAGATCTCAAGCAACACATGAAAACGCACACTGGAGAACGTCCCCACAAGTGCGAAATATGCTTCAAAATGTTCAAACATACAGGCACTTTGACAGTTCACATGCGCGTTCATACGAAGGAGAAGCCATTTCCTTGTTCATTTTGTAATCGATGGTTTTCGATTGTGTCTTCTCTTCATACTCATCATCGACGAGCTCATCCTGACAAAGTGGAACCTGGACCAGGAACAGTCAAGCCTCAACTAAACCACAGCTGCGTGTTCTGCAATAAACTGTTCACTACTTCTTCCGATATGAATAGACACGTTGCCAGACACATTAATGAACGGCCACACTTCTGCAACTTGTGCAACAAAACATTTATTGACAATTGGACGTTTAAATGTCATCTTCGCTCACATTTGCGGTAACGAGTCCACTTTCCAGTGTATACTTTGTGACGGAGCATGGTGCAGCACAATCGGGAGAAGCCTTCTATTTGTGTTGAGGAATTTACATGCAACCAAACTAACGACAAGAATCTTGTGCTCAAAGAACATCCCCGTAGTGAATCCGAAATGAGCATTTCTAAATTTCAAATGTGTTCGAAAACGCTATTGTGCACAATGTGGCAATACACCCATCGGAAGTCTGGCATCAATATTCATAAGAATACGAATAGTTAGTTGAAATGAACCGAATATCGTAATAAAAATTAATACAAATCCTCATTCTTATTCCTTTTGTATGAATTTACAATGAATTAATGGTTACTTTACCGTACTAGTGTAGGAGCGCAGGTGATAGAATTTCTTGATCAATTTGATGGCGTGCTCAGCCTCATCTCATCATCAATCATCCGTATCTCCATCTCCATATCCCAAACTCCAAACATCAGGAATATCGGGAGTTCATTACTATTACACTTATCTGCGATTTACCCATTCCATCAATTATACTGCAATTAATTGCAAAAATTAATTGCTTGATGAATACTTTTCTCCGTTCTGATATAGAAATATGCGTGTACTTATCATAATTGTTTGCCCAGAACCGGTAGCTTTTATCTGAATTGGAAAGGTGATGTTCTTCCAATACCAATGATCCATGCATAATATACCTAAAACACAAAGCATACCAAGCCAATGTGTGCATGTGCTTCCAGCGTGAGCTACACTCATGGAACACAGTATCGGAGTTGTTCGCATATTATTGGCATCCTCCCATTCCCAAACCTGTTCCATGTAGCATCATGAATATACTCCAAGCACTTGGCATGCTTTGAAGGTCAGTTTGCCGTGAGTGAGCAGCTGAGATAGTTGACAATTTATATATTGGCCGTAGATCCTGGACGAGAAAGAAATTCCAAATTTTTTCAAAATAAATTTAATTAAATAAACGCCAAAAGTTATCAAAATTAACAATGGGTCCTTTACGTTGGGGAATCCTTAGTGCGGGGAAAATTTCTCATGATTTCTGCGTAGGACAGAAGGAACTGGCGAAGGAGGAGCATCAAGTAGTTGCCGTTGCTGCGAGGAATCTGGAGAGCGCCCAGAAGTTTGCGAAAACTCATGAAATTCCAAAAGCTTATGGGTCTTACGAGGAACTCGTTAAGGATCCTGAAATTGGTAAGATATATCAGCTCTTTCGAATGTGTCTTAAGAATGTAAAGATTTGTTTTTAAAAAATGTAAAATCCTCATGATTTTTGTTTAAAGATGTCGTCTACGTGGGCTCCGTGAATCCACAACATTTGCCGCTGGTGAAATTGTCTTTGAACAATGGGAAGCATGTTTTGTGTGAGAAGCCTCTCGGAATGAACGTGAAGGAGACGAAGGAAATGCAGGAGCTTGCCAAGTCGAAGAATTTATTCCTCATGGAAGCCATTTGGAGTAGGTTCTTCCCAGTTTACACAGAACTGAAGAAACGGATCGAGAGTGGCAGTTTGGGTGACGTCCTCCAAGTTGTGGTCACATTTGGAGTTCTCATTAGCGAAGTGGACAGATTGAAGTACGTGAATGAAAGAAGATGATGAAATATTTTTTGTGAATTGACAATAATAAAATAATTGGTAATCGTTAAATTGCATTGATTTGTTTTTTCAACAGGTTGAAAGAACTCGGTGGTGGAACCGTGCTCGATATCGGTGTTTACTGTGTTCAGTTTGCCGAATTTGTGTTTGGCGAGAGACCACTCAAGGTTATCAGCGGTGGACACATGAACGTCAACGGTGTTGATGAGAGCACAAGCACCACACTTGTCTTCTCGAATGGACGCACTGCCACGTTGGTTACGCATGCAAAAGTGCAACTGGCTAATGAAGCTGTTGTGTTCGGAACAAAAGGAACATTGAAGGTATGTGATTTATCTGTGCACACATGTTACGCAATTAAACTGATGTACTTGTTTGCACTACTTCAGTTTATATGAATGGCTTTAACGAACTGATGCAATAATTTGTTGATTATTCCAGGTTCGAGCTCCCTTCTGGTGCTCAACTGAACTCGAAGAAGTCGGCGGAAAAGTGGAAACATTCCCGTTGCCTCAAGAGAAACTGAAATGCAACTTTGGAAATAGTGTTGGGCTTCATTATCAATGCCATGAAGTTCGCAAGTGCATTCTTAAAGGTATATAGATACATGTCAAATACTGATTTTGATTGACATATAGGCTCATGTTGAAAAATCTCACAAAATAACTTATTTTCAAAATTTGCAGGTGCAATCGAAAGCCCTGTGGTGAGTCGTGATAAAACATTGATCATTGCTGAAATCATGGAATCCATCAGGAAACAAGTCGGCGTTGTTTATCCCCAAGATTAAAAAATATAAATAGCTGAATAGATTTATCTTCTTGAATTCATGCAAATGTTATTTTTTTGTGTCCCTGGAATTGATTTTTTTCTCCTTTCTGATTCTGTGATTAAATTAAAGCAAAATTAAAATAACACTAGTTTATCCCGGAATCTATTATAAATTCCGACGCTTTATCTGCAATCATGAACACTGCTGCGTTAGGATTCGCATTTGGTAGTTCCGGAATAATTGACGCATCCACGACACGAAGGTTTTTTGTGTTGACAACTCTGCCAAAAAAACAAAAAAAAACACAACCATTTCTTTGGACACTCGTTAAATACTTTGAAAATTAAAACCCAAATGTGCTAAAATTACCTCAGCTTAGGGTCAACAACGGCCTTCGGGTCACCTGCCCCCTTCCCCATCGAACACGTTCCAGAAGGGTGGTAGACAGTCAAGCTAAAATGTCGAGCCACGCATTCGTAATACTCCGGAGTTCGCAAAGAATGCTTCTCGCATCCAGGAAAATGCCTGTCAGTAAACCGAGCTCCATGTTTTTGAAATACCTTCGTCTTCTCAATCAAAGTCTCGATCAATTGAATTCCTGGCAAAAAAAATAATATAAAAAAATCAGATGTCAACAAAAATATATTGACAATTTTAAGTATTTGGAACATAATCATTATGCCTGCACCTTCAACCGTTATTCGTATATCGTCAGGATGACTATAATACTTTGGATCTATAATTGGTCTATCCCAATGATTTTTGCTGGAGAGCTTAATCTCCCCTCTCGACTTGACTTTCCCCACCATCACCTGCATCAACAAACTGTCCTCTTTCTCATATCCTCGGACAAAGTCTTCAAAAACGTGTTTCCTCAAGTTTCCAAATCTCTCCACCATTCGAGGTATGTTCGTTGAATAGGGTTCAAAGAGAAGTTGAATATCCGGCGAAACACTTGTGGCATTTCCTCTCCTCAACGCGATCGAACTATGAATATAAGCAACACCTCGGGATTCCAGTGCTGTTGACAGTGGCCCTGTTCCCTTTGCAATATATTCTCTGATTGAATCCAAACTAAAATCTCGGCCGTAAAGGAAGCTCTTTCCACGAGACTTAAGAATTATTGGGGTCACGAAGAGCAACATGTGATCCATGAGATTCTGACCGACTGGCAGATCTACAATGCATTTTATCTAGAAAGCAAATTCCAATTTAAATTTAAATTCTTGGTTAATTTAATTTTTCCAAACTATTTTACTAAACCCACATTTAAAGACTCCAAATGTCTCCTCGGCCCAATTCCAGACAACATCAGCAACTTTGGAGAGTCAATTGCCCCTGCAGAAACGATAATTTCCTTTCGAGCTCGAACATAGTGCTCCACCCCGTGACGCTTGTATGTGACTCCGAATGCTCGCTTCTTTTTACTAAAATGAATCTTGATGGCTCTCGCATATCGATAAATTCGAAGATTTTGTCGGTCCAAAATATTTTCGAGGAAGGAAGGATATGCTCCTGCACGGTGGCCATTCTTAATGGAAAGATCTAGTCTGCTAAATGCTGAATACAAAGGGAGATGCGATTAAAATTGCGTAATGTGTTTGCAGACTTATTATATGCAATTTTGTTCGCAATGAAAAAGCATATATGAACCTGCTTCTTGATATCCATTCACGTCTTTGACCTTGTACCCGAGCTCCTTCCCAGCTTCCAAGAAATCTGATGTAAGATCGTTTAGCGGAGCAGTGCTTACGTGGACGGCACCCTGAGAATTTCTCCCATGCCAAAGTTCTGGAACGATTTATCACGAAAAGTGATTTTGAAACCTATTTTTATCTTGGATTAAGAAATTATTTTGTTTTTATACTAACCATCATAATACGCTCCATGATAGTCTTCAATGTTTTTAAAGTTTTTCAGAATGTTACTGAATTTCCATTCATCGCTTCCAGACAACTCAGCCCATCTGTCATAGTCGAGAGGATTGCCACGTTGAAAATACATGGCGTTGAGATTACTGCTTCCACCGAGTCCTTTTCCTCGCGGCCAATAGCTTCTCTGATATTATAATTGTAAAAATTAATTTAAAAATTAAAAAAATAGTATTTTTTGTGAGGACTCACATTTCCTTTTAGAGCCAAACATGCATTCTTTTGTGGCACTGTGTAAAAAGGATCGTTGATTGGAGGCAAGGGTTGCACCATTATCCCAAAGTAGCCAGGAACTGATTCCATCGGATTCGGATTTCCTCCAGCTTCCAAAAGTAAAACTGTGTGAGTGGAGTTGGCCGAGAGGCGATTTGCTAACACTGAGCCTGCTGACCCTGCGCCAACTTAAAAAATGGGAGAAAATAGTATTACTTAAAAATCGTTACAAACTTGACATTTTGGTTTGTTGCGGTGTGTTAATTACTCACTAATTATGAAATCGAATATTTCCGGTTTCCCCGTGAAGTACGAGTAACGCTGACTCTGGAGGAAGTCTGCATACTGATCCCAGAATGCGTAAAACAACGCCACAATAGGAATAAGCTGGTAAAGAAGATACACCACTGGCCTAGGAAATCCTAGATTAGAATATTCGCTCCAGTGGGGAAAGCGACCTTGTGACAATGACATTTCTATAAACTTTTAAATTATCACGTATATCCTTAACACCTTGAGTCCGCGCAAGAGCTAACCTTCGACTGGAAGAAGTGGAGGATTGACTGCGACTGCATACAGGTGCAACACAAGAAATCAACAAATCTCTGCAAATCTTGGATGCATATAAAAAGTAATGCCCGTGTATATGTTACTATATTATGGGAAAACTAATTTTGAATTGTAAAACATTACAGGTGAGAAAGGTCTGAAACCATATATCGCGGTATTCATTTCATGACGGTTAAAGATAAATATTTTCATTGGAAAATAAAAGTTATTTTATGAGTATAATATATATTCTTTATGTCCGAATGATTGATATTAAATATGAAACCTGAGAGTTGAGAGTGTTAGTCCCATCTCGACTAGGTACAAGTTCCCATTCAACTTTTCTCTCTCTCTCTCTGACTCCGATCCAGATGAATCAGATATAAGAAATCTTCCAAGTGTTGCTTCGCCAGAAGTTATGGGGCTAAGTGAGAAGTTTTCTGGGTCAACCCTAACTCATCACTAATTATGTGAATTATTGAGTTTTGCAGGTATGCTTTTTTCATGCAGCAGAAAGGAAAATTCTCCCACACCTCAATACCGGATTTGCAGCGTTATTACTGGAACTAGTACGTTCCCACGAGAATCATAAAATAAATAAATCATTCGCTATACTATTCAACGTAGATACCTTGAACAATTGAACAACACGTATATTTACAACATGTACACATGAAGTCAGTTTTCCTAGTGAGAAAAACATAAATATTATGCAACAGTGCATTATGTTAAGGTACAACCTACAAAATCATTGACTGTTATATATGCTTACATAACAAGCTTACAAGCTACCTTTAATAAATAGTTCATTCAAAGCATTAAAAAAGTTGAATCTGCATACGAGCTTACGAGCATCATATACTACGTATTTTGCCTCTTACTCCAATTTGCACTTTCAGGGTACACGACTATGTAATCGGTGGGTGCTTTTCGCATTTGCAAAGGAAATAATGAACGCATTTCGAATGGAATGGGCTAATCTCATTTTAATTTATAGGTAACATTAAAACTCTCTCTCTCACTCTTCCTTACATATTTTCTTATTGATTCCACTCTCCTCTGACTGCTCCTTATATATTAACCTAAACGCTATTCATGCTCGGATGCTGGCCAGATGGCCATTGGCCACATCCTGTGGTGCTTATCTCTAATTTTGGTAGAACGACGATGAATCCCTCATCAGTTTCACATCCTTTGAAACTCTCGTCGTCACTACCACACCATTTTATTATTTCTACTTTGCAATCTCCCAAAAATACCTGCCACTTCGGGACAATATTAATGATGTATATAATATGCTGTCTTAATAGATTGGTGTTTTAAGTAGATTGTGGTTAAAGCACGTAAGTACTGCTAGTAATTGAAAAATTAAGCAAAAAAAGAGGCATACAATCAGAACAACAGAATCACCATCCGGCGATTGAGAGAATTTTTAATGCGTTTACCAGTAAATGCAATCACTTTTTCATGCGTGCATGTTAAAGTAGTTTATTATATGTGTATAATTTTATACACTCATACATCAAATATTGTAACCGAAATTCTTGATAATTTATGATCATTAAATTATCTCCAAAAATTCCAGGTTACAGGGTCGTAAAATGTCCCTAAGACAGACTGAAGTTGCGAAGGAAAAAATAGTCAGTTCTCTTCTATCAATCTGGATTAATTTGTTGTTCAAAATTCATAGCATGTAATAATACCTTGTCCGCAATGTTCTCGGTGTTATTTCGGAAAAAGGTTTATACATTCATTCAGTCATATTTCTTCGTGAATTGGACTCCTTTGTCACAATATTAGTCGTAGCTCGTAGGTAGCAAAAACCCTAAAACTAGAATTACTAGAATGGATGGTCCTAGTGCACTTCAGGTATTCATCACAAAAATCCTTAAAATAATAAAACATCCAGTACCAGGTTGGAAGTTAGTATCCCATTTTATGTCCTGTTGATTAAAATGCTCATTTTCTTGTTGAGCAGAAGGGAATCGATCTTGTGACACGAGCCACGGATGAGGATCGAAATGGAAATTTTGAAGAAGCTCTAAAATTGTACGATGGAGCCGTGGAGTACTTCTTGCACTCAGTCAAATGTAAATCCACGAATTAGTGTTTCATGTTTTAGAGGAAGAGCTCATTATTTATTTCCTTTCGGGACCTTGAAAATGCCATATTATATAGATGAAGCACATAACGAAAAGTCAAAGGACACGGTAAAGGAGAAATGCAAGCAGTACCTTGGTCGAGCAGAAGCTATTAAAGAGCATTTGAGACCTTTAAACCCTAGCAAAAGCAAATCAGTGAAAGTAGGTAACGTATCCAGACCGAAGTAAGTTTCTTATGTGGCGAAAAGCCTTTTTAGCTCTCCAACACTTGACTTGAAGTTCTAGTTAACTTGACTGCGTTCTAATTTAATGCAGGAAAAACGGCGACAATGATAGCGACAATGACGGAGATGACCCCGAGAAGAAGAAGCTCCAGTTGAAATTGGAAGGTGCCATCGTAATTGAAAAGCCGGATGTTAAGTGGTCCGATGTTGTTGGCCTTGATAAGGCAAAGGAAGCGCTGAAGGAAGCTGTCATTCTGCCCATCAAATTTCCTAATTTATTCAGAGGGAAACGGACGCCTTGGAAGGGGATTTTATTGTTCGGTGTAAGCCTTTACATTATAGTCTTGGTTCTAAAGTCCATGAAATCATATGAATTTAATTTTATTAGACACCAATTTTTTGATGAATAGCCACCCGGGACAGGTAATGAGGTAAGTCATACCTGGCGAAGGCAGTAGCTACTGAAGCAAATTACTCAACGTTTTTCTCCGTCTCATCCTCCAACATCGTATCCAAATGGCTGGGAGAATCTGAAAAACAAGTTCGGAACCTGTTTGAGCTACCAAGAAGTCACAAGCCATCCATCATTTTCATCGATGAGATTGATTCTTTGTGCTCCTCCCGCTCGGATAATGAGTCAGAAAGCTGTAGACGAATCAAAACGGAATTTCTCGTCCAAATGCAAGGCGTTGGCACTGATAACGAAGGGGTTTTAGTGTTGGGAGCGTCGAATATTCCTTGGGTCCTCGACTCTGCCATCAGAAGACGGTTCGAGAAACGTATTTACCTTCCACTCCCGGAAACACCTGCAAGATGCATCATGTTCAAGTCAAATCTGGAGAGCATGG
Organism: Heteromurus nitidus; assembly: GCA_034687055.1. Classification (NCBI taxonomy): domain Eukaryota; kingdom Metazoa; phylum Arthropoda; class Collembola; order Entomobryomorpha; family Entomobryidae; genus Heteromurus; species Heteromurus nitidus. Next base: position 9,958 of record JAQFZW010001802.1, read on the forward strand.
CTCACACGTTGACTGAAAATGACTTTAGGACTCTGTCGTTGAAATCTGAAGGGTGAGGCTTGAAGAATATTATTAATGCTTTTCTTTGTAGAAAAACAAACTTCACTGATTTGAGTAAAAATGCATTTACATACGCAGGTACTCAGGAGCTGATATTCAGATTGTTGTTCGAGATGCTTTAATGCAGCCCGTGCGAAAAGTGCTAACTTCCACACACTTTAGACGGGTTGAAGATCCTTCACGTCCAAGTGCAGATGATGATCTGCTGTTCACCCCTTGTTCGTCTGGATGTTCAGGGGCGATTGTGATGACATGGGCTAATGTGCCTGGCGATAGGTTATGCGAGCCACCAGTAACAATGGCAAGTTTCCGTATTTATCTCAAACATTCTGTGTGTCGCCTGAAGTCGCCTCCCGCACACCGTCTTGAAACAACAACATTTGAGTTAATTGACCAAAATGTGTAATATTTTGTAGAGCGACATGTTGAGGTCTATCGCAACGTCTAAGCCGACTGTAAATGATGAAGACCTTAAAAAATTGGTGAAATTTGCAGCAGACTTCGGGCAGGAAGGTTGATGTAGCAAGCAACAAGGGACAAGGGAGACCCTGCTTTATTGAATTTTTCACTATTCAACAATATCAAACGTGTAGTATAAAATATACTTGAAATACAGTAGATTCATAGTTCACAAAGTATTTCTCAACACAAATTATACCAACAAAAGGGTGCAAACTAAAAGATTTTCAAATAAAAGTAATTGCAAAAAGAAATTCGCATAAGAAAGCTTTCCGGTTCTCCATTTGATTTCCCTTCCTCCAGTTTACTTCTCTTTGATTCACGGCGAATGCTGAGATCCATTGGTTTTTGGGTTGTTGGATCCATCGAGGCTTCGGGGTCATAGGCTTGCACCTTCACCATTTGCAGAGGATGATCTCCTTCAGCAATGTTATTATTGTTGTCAATTGCAGTTTCAGAATTATAGGCTGGTGCAGATTGCGGAGGGTCACGGTTTCTCACTTGATCCAGCATCTCCACGTATACTAACGTCTGGCGTACTAGATTTCGACCTACTAAAACAAAACACAAAAACATTCATGATTTATATATGAACCTCTTGAAAATTATTGATAAATTAAACGAAAGAAATGGATAGCAAATAACTCACTCTGATCGATTATCTCGAGTATTGGTGCGAGCCACTCGTATATTTTGGGGAAATGAGCATCAGTTTTCTCGAATTCGACAAATCGTCGATCCGACACCACATCCTCAAGATTGTCCCTTAGTTCTATGCACTGATTTATGACGCAAACAAACTGGCCACGGCAAGTCGGGTTCTCTTGCTTCACACGCTTCGGAGTTTCAAGTGACTCTTCCAGTTTCGATTCAGACATTTTCCTCTTCAGACTTGTCTCGGTTGGAGGCTCTGCTGGCCTCGGAGTAGATAAAGCTGCACTAGCATCGTCATCAGTGGTATTGGTGCCCAATTCGTCTCCGTTTGAGATCTGGAATAAGGCAGGATCAACAGCCAAGTCGCTGAAGTGTTGTCCGTAAAAGCGGAGAAAGACCTGTCGAACTTGAAGGAGGTTCTCTGGAAGTGCTTCAATTCCTTGAACCTGTTTGAAAAATGCACAAAAGAACAAATTAGAACACATTTTTTACACAATTTATAATAATGCACTCAATTCGCATAATTATTGTTACCTCGTATAGCTTCGCCAACCAAAACCCGAGGATGCATCCCATCTTCGAACGATTGATTCTGCTTGGAGCCTTGCTTCCATTCAAGTGCATAGCGTAATTCATCACAGTCCTCATTTTAAACGCGAAATGCCTTCTTCTCTTGAAGAGCATACTTTTGAAGCACTCGGTGTTCCCGAGTTTCGTCAAAAAGTGCCAAGTCTTTCTCAGTGGTCCAGGTCCAAGTATCCGGTGGCCTAGTGGTGACCTTAAGCGTTGGTCTTCATCGAACAAGTGAACAGATTCGGCTGGAGGCACCTCTCGAGAGTACTGAATGATGGCGTCAACAAGAGCTTCGCAGGTTGCTTCTGTGTTGTCCCCGAATATCGGGAGTAGTTTCTTACTTCCCGTGGCCAATGCAGCGGAAACAAGCATTTCCTTGATTGTTTCAGCTGTCAAATCTGTGGGTGTAAAATAAAAGAAGAAATGAATAAACTTAAATTAACGTAATAGGAGTTATTATTGCGAAATGTTGAAGTTTGATACTTAATTTATGAAATTGTAATTATTTTAGAAAATTCTTACACGTCGGCATCTGCTGCACTATTTCAGCTACGGAGTGTCCTCCTTCTCCATAACTTTCCCCTGAGGAATGGGAAGCGACGTTGTTGCTTGTGTCCATTGCCTCCAGCTTCTCAGAGTTCATCCTCAGAATCGTGGCTAGCGCCAATAGAATGGTTTGTAGAATTCTGAGTATATAAATATTCTCAAAGAATGTAGCACACTTCCAGATAAGGTGGATCAGTATAAAATCTACTCACAGCAAAAACTTACTGGCAATACCGGTCAGAAATGATTACAGTAAACTACGTGTTTCCTGTTCCGCAGTTTCAACTCAAATGATTCCAAACAACTGGTTTTCTGGCCTTTTATACCCCGCATGGGGGAAGGTTATATTGCCTTGGCTTGAGGGAAGGCCATGACATTAAGCCACGACTGATTTCATGAACACCAGGGGTCCTCACTGAACTGGCGATAAAGATTCCAATTCAAATATAATTATGCATTTAGGTTTAAGTGACATTCAAACTAAACTTCGGTTTTCATTTCAACAATAGTGTCCATTTCAATTCATTAAAATTAGGTGTCTAATTTGCATAAACATTTTACCTCTCTCCAGTCTTTTCGACCAGCGAAATGGAAGGTCGCGCCAGTGAAAGTACACGAAATTCCAATCATATGTGTAGCTTATCTGAAATGGAATCAATGGAATGTGTACATATATGCAAAATTCATTTCTTGCCAGCTATGTACTTTGCTTAGGGTGGACGCAAGACAAGTCGATAATGGAGACAGGTAACAATAATTAATTAATTGCCTTGAACTTTGACCAAGGTTGAATTTGTTTTCAAAAGGTACTTGGTTGGGGGTCAGGGGTCAGCAAGCAGTAGCAGGCCTTTTCCAAGGTAGTCATGCCTTCATGATTCACTGCTGGTTTGTTATTTCTGATCGAATTTTCAACTGAGGTCCTAATACAAATTAGAGAGAAGATAAGCATAAATTTTAGAAAAATCTTGTTCTTTCGTACATCGAAACTAAGGGGGGATTTGTATCTAGGTACCCAAACTTTATATTGCTGTGCTTCCAATGAACCATAACATTCAACGTGAACAGCAGTCATATGGAAGAACAGTCTTTCGTGAACATGATAAATGCTTGCAATAATTATAATTAGCTCATCAATTAAAAATATTAAATAATTTTTAAGCTACATACAATTTTGTCGAAGAGTTTTCTTTCGCTGTGAATTGTTACGAGAGCAAAAGCCATGAAGACAAAGCGCTGTTTTCTAGTCGACTGTTTAAATGACGAGATGACTCCCAATATCAGTTTCTGCCGGTAAGGCAAACTACGTTTTCAATTTATAAATCCCAAAATTATGAAACAAAACGAATTATATTATTAAAATCATTTCGTATTAATTATCAGACTTCCTAAAGATGAAAATCAAAGACGAGTCTGGCTCCGCTTCATCAGTTTGGCAAATGGAGAACGCGACAAAAGAAATTATTCCGCAGCCTCAATAACAATCCTTCCCCGAAGCAAGTGGCATCTGCTGTACGTGATTTGTTATGCATGAAAATAAAAGATCTCGTCACTGGAAATTGTTGCCCTTTGGAGGACCTCTCCACGCAGATCTCTCCCTTTCACAGTTTAAGGGATTTCGAAGCAGACGATGGGGCCACATATTCTGAAGATTATAGTGTAGATGATGAAGACCTTGCAGTATTTAATATGGATTCAAACATCTTCGTTAACAACATTGTAGTCTATGTCTCTGGATTTGTGGTGAAGAAATTGTGTCAAAAGCTGAGTTGTGGACTATGCATATGTATGCTGTGTCCTTCGGACGAAGAACGGTCTACCTTGGTCACGTCAGAACAATTTTTGCTGCTAAAAACTAGAGATAACGGGGGGCTACATGTTCCAAGTAAATCTGTGGTCCAGGTTTGTAAGATAGCGGAAAGTAGTGTGCGCTTTTGGGAGTCCAAGGGCCTCAAAGGGCTGCAGAAAGAAACCATCATATCAACTTGTTTACGTGAGTCCGTGAAGCATGGTTTAGCAGGGAATCTAAATTGTGGACTGAAAGAACCGACATCGCAACATAGTACTGATATGTTCGCGTCACATGGGCTGGATTTGGTAAAGCAAATTGCGTCGGAATACGTTAAAGTGCGGCTTCATCATATTGCGAGAGCTTCTACTCTACGAGCTAACCCTGTGAGTAATCGTCGGATTTGTACAAAATTGGTACACTTCAAAAATAATTAATTATCTTACAGGATCATCTTAGCAAATAATATTTGTATTCCTGCCCTAATTGTTCATTAAATTATTAAATGCTTTAGTTAAATTGCTGTGTAATCCCGATATGCAACCTGGGATCTCGTTTTCGTTGATGTAAAAATGGTTCAATTTGTTAAATAAACGTTGTCAAGATACAAATCCCCCCTTAGTTAACCTTTGCAAAAGAACAAACAACCGCAGATCCATAACGTTGTTATCCTCGGTAGATTCCTTCTAAGTTTTCTCTAATTTCTTTTGAATTTTCCTATTCATGGGGTTTGCAATGATTGCTTTTGATTTCCAAAGTTACCGAATGAACTTTTTACTTGAACTTCGTATTCGTAACATAAACATAAACATAGCGTCTTTTCTTCGAGGTTCGGGTTATCAAGCATCAAGATACGGCTATGGCACTCAACAGTTTCAAGATAACTAAAAACTGGTTTGAAGAAAAGCGAAAATTACTGACTACTCGCAATTTTCCCCATGTTGGGATACTCGCTATATTCTGCTGCCTAATGCTTGCTTACACGTTACTGGTCAGTTTTAATAAACGTTTATGAATTCTTATAAAAATATTTGGTATAAATGCAGTGGAATATTTTTCTTTACTCCTTTAAGCCCTTTTTATTAAGGAACTACGAAACCTTTCACGAACCATTCACTCCTCATCGTGGAAACTTTTCCAACCTTATGGCAGAAAACGGTTATTCAACCAGAGTTAACAACCACCTTTCAAGCATACAAACGACGGAGGTTACAGGAGAAAGTTACCAAACTCCAAAAGATCGCACCTCTCCACACTTTCCAATTGAAACAAGCCTTCCACCTACAAAAGCCAATCACTCATTCTCAGAAATAGTCCGCCCACTCCCCACAGAATATTTCCAAACATCGACCACAAATGGCAATCTTTCAACCGAAACTGGTACATCAATTACAGAAAACAACCACCCTGTGACAATGCCCGTTCATGTGACCCTAGAAAATGGGACAAAGGTGTACGTCGTGAACACGCCAACATGCAAAATTCCGGATCTGGATCCCTGGCATCAGACCATCGATCTTCTGTCAAATATTTCGAAATACGAGAATTGTCATGAAAGAAACGTGTGGATGTATACTGAAGGCCAGGTATGACAATGACAAGCAAAACGCGCTTAATTTAATCTCAAGTTTCTAACATTACATAAATTTAAGCAATAACGTTAATTTTTCTCCTGTTCTTCATTTCTGAAGGATCTCGTCGTAAACAAGACAGCAATTAATCAAACCAACCACAAATGGGAAAATGTACGCTGCTGCTTTCGAGTGATGCAGAGGGTGACAATTGCGAGGAAAGACTCGCCAGCAGAGGGCCATTATCCATACGACCTTGATAGTCGGGTCAAGTTGGCTAACCATATTTTCATCACAAAAATTGTCATTTCGACCAGCTACCATTTGTTTGTTTATTTCATAACATTCTATCGTTGCAGGTATTCCGACGACTGTTTTCCCATAACTGCTGATCGAGTCGAAATCAAGGTTGAGTTCATCCGTGTATTCTGCTATTCAAAACTGCTGAATTCTTTCGACGAGGTCTTGTTCCGACTTCACTTCGCATTCGCAAATCCAGATTCGAAGGGTTTAAAGAAAATCGAGAAGTGGAAGTCTTTAATGGAGCAAAAGAAAGCTGACGCGAAGTCACTGATCCCTCCAAATGTTGTTGTTTTTGGAATTGATACAGTATCCAGACTTCAAGCCCGCAGACGTTTCACAAAAACATTGAGCTTACTTGAGGAGTTGGGGGCGGTGGAAATGCTTGGGTACACAAAAGGTAGTAAATTGAAATTCAGGAAGAGATTATCGAGGTGTAAATAACATTGATTAGACATTTGTAGTATTTTTACGATTCCACAGTTGGCGAGAACACATACCCAAACACGGTCGCTTTTTACACAGGACTCCGCGCTGATGAACTGAAAAACGTTTGCCTCAAAAACGATTTTTATCAGCCGCAGGACGATTGTCCCTTCATTTGGGAAGGATTTGATAAAGCGGACTACGTCACTGTGTCCGCAGAGGACACGACGTATTTGGAATCTGGATTTAATTACCTCAAACTGGGATTCCGCGAGAAACCTACCGACTTTTACTTTCGCCCTTTTGCCAAAAGAAGTTTCTCCGATTCGATGGACGTATGCTTTCACTGCTCATTTAATTTCCGAGTTTCATTTAATACGATATATACGCACGTTACACGTGTAATTAATGCTGAAATTGTTTAAAATCAGGAAACCAGGGGACGATGCACAGGAAGCTTCTCGAGATCCGAACTTGCCCTCAACTATGTTCACGACGTGCTGAAAAGGGGCTCCGCAGGCACTCCAATGTTCGTCCATACATGGCTTGCGACAAGATCTCACGATTACCCAAATGACATCACTTTGCTCGAAGAACCTTCTCAGAAGTTTATCCAGAGTCTTGACCTGGAAAATACAATTCTCATTCTTCTCAGCGACCACTTTGTTCGACAAGGGAAGTTCAGGGCGACGACATTGGGATGGTACGAAGACAGACTTCCTCTGCTTTGGATATACTTGCCCACGCGAGTGAAAGCAAAATTTCCGGAGTGGAATGAAGCCCTCAAGATAAACTCCAAGAGACTCACGAGCCCTTTTGACCTTTACCAAACTTTCGTCCACGTTCTGAATTCGTTTGGAAATGGACCAAATTACACTGAGCCGCTGGACATTGGCAAGAACTTCACGAGAAAAGGAAACACGTTATTTGAGCCAATCTCTGAGAATCGCACCTGTTCCCAAGCCGGAATTCCTCTGGCCTATTGCCCCTGTCAAGAATATGAAAGTTTGGAAGTTGGAAGCAAAATTGTGAGAGAAGCTCTGGAATTCAGTCTTTTGTACATTCACCAAAGTCTTCCGAGTTACTGTTCCAACTTTAAGGTTAAGATAATCGAACATGCAAAACACGCCAACTTTATTGGAGAAGCGAAGAAGGTGGTTGAAATGTTCGTGGTGGGTTTCGTAACGGACCCTGGCGGTTTCAAATTCGAAGCGAGTGTACAAGGGAAATGGGACATGGATCGTGGCAAATACGACCTCACTTTGAATTCTTTGGAAGATATTTTGCGAGTCGATAAGATCTCCACGGATACCAGCTGCATGAAGGATTCTGTTTTGGAGCGGTATTGTTACTGTTTGTAGGAGAATTGAATCTTTGAAAGATTGTGTTGACTAATAATTCTCATGTTTTATTTTAACGCCTAAAGTTAAGTAATGTAACTAATTAATTTATGTGTTTTGAAATAATTATCAAATGTGTACGTGAGTCAAAGAAATACGTTTAAAAACCATTTTGTTTCTCTGAAAACCAAAACAAACTCGTGTGATCAATCAAGTTTTTTGGGTTATTTTCGCCGTGTGATAATGTGTATCTTCAAGTCAAAATTGACAATGACGCCAAGATACTTTCTACGGTTGGGAACTCTTGGGGCGGTCTCCATTGTGTTGGCGTACATTTTTATGGGAATTTCTAAGTTGGTAAGGCAAATGGGCATGTAGCACAGATGACTACTTTTGAAGTGCCTTGGTCCTAAACTTTATTCGTTATAAGGTCGTGTATTTAGTCTTGGAATTGATTGTTTGTGGACATTTGTGTTTTTTAGTTTCTTTCTGAATTAGATGAAGATGCAGATCTCTTCGTTATCAATGGTAAAAGTAAAAAGCAACTTTGTAGTTTCAATTCAATAATAAAAATACTTAATAGATCAAATGATCTAAAATAATATATATGTCTAAAATTTCTAGAGAATGGAACAAAATCGTACATTGTGGACACTCCAACATGTAAAATCCCGAACCTGAACATATGCCACAAGTCAGTCAATCTGCTACGAAAACTTGAGGATAACCGAACATGCCATGGTAGAGCGGCATGGATGCATTCCGATGGAGGGGTATGTTCTTGACTCAAACAAGTTCGAAATACGAACAATTTCTTCCTTTCATTTTTCATTTTTACAAAATTGATATTTTTATTTGTTTTTATTCAAAGTACCTCGTTGTGAACGAGACCGCTATCAGGAGTTCCGGCTTTACGGTAGCAAATATTACTTGCTGCTTCCGAATCCTGGAAAGGGTGACACGGGCGAAAAGTAATTTCACTTTGACCTACCCTGCGGACACTGATAGGCGGGTCAGGTAAGACAAATTCTCAAAAAAATTAAATGTTTCTGTTCAGTCTTTCAAGTCTTCTGAGAAATTCAAACTTGTTTCAATTTGTAGATATTCGAGTGAATGTTATCCCATTGATACCCCACGAGTGCGCATTAATGCACAGTTTATTCGAGTATTTTGCTATTCGAAACTGATTCCCTCTTTCGATGATGTGTTGTACCGGACTCATTTCGCATTCGGCAATCCGGATTCAAAAGCAACGAAAAAAATCGAAATGTGGAAATCGCGACAAAGAGAAGACGTCCCACCGCACGTCGTGATGCTAGGCATTGACACAGTGTCCAGAATTCACAGTCGCAGATATTTGAAGAAAACCCTGAAATTACTTGAAGACCTTGAAGCATTTGAAATGCTGGGCTACACCAAAGGTGAACTCTAATACGCAATTTTCTTGTTCAAATGGTATGTGCTAATGGGCATGCTAATGTATTGCGATTCGATGATTTTTCACAGTTGGCGAAAACACGTTCTCAAACACGGTCGCATTTTTCACCGGACTCTTCCTCCACGAGATGCGAACAATATGCCACAAATACGACTTTGAGCCTCAAGACGATTGTCCCTACATTTGGAAAGAGTTTGACCGGGCTGGCTACCTGACCGTCACCGCTGAAGACCTGTTGGCCACTCTAGAGTCTGGATTTAATTATATCAAGCTGGGATTTCGCGAGAAGCCCACTGACTTTTATTTACGACCTTTCATGAGGTCTGCAACAGTGGATTCACTTGATGCAAGTTTAATGTTTAACAAATATTTTTGTGGAATTGTGTGTTTTGTTTTATAATTATTATCTCTCAACAACTTTCTAAATCTCTGTAATATAGAACACAAGCGGAAGCTGCATTGGCAACATGTTCCGAGATGAAGTGGTTCTCAACTACGTCACGGACATTCTAAAGCGAGGCTCCGCCGGAGCTCCTGTCTTTGTCCATACTTGGTTTTCTTCACGCTCACACGACTACCCAATTCAACTTGAGTTGTCTGACGAGCCTTCGATGAATTTCATCAAGAATCTGGACCAGGAAAACACGATTCTCGTCCTTGTCAGCGACCACTTCGTTCGCTATGGAAGGTTCAGGAAGACGACAATGGGGTGGTACGAAGATAAACTCCCTGTGTTCTGGATATATTTGCCGAAGCGAGTAAAAGAAAAATTTCCAGAGTGGACGAAAGCTCTCAAGATGAACTCGAAGAGGCTCACATCCCATTTCGATTTGCATCAAACTTTTGTCCACATTCTGGAATCTTATTCAGGGCCGGATCATCATTATCCAGGACCGCTGGACATTGGAGAAAAGTTGAAGAAAAAGGGGAATTCGCTACTGCAACCGATATCGGAAAGCCGTACCTGCTCTCAAGCTGGAATTCCTCCTGCATTCTGTCCATGTTACGAACTCAAGTCGCTTAACACTGACAATGAGATTGTCAATGAAACTGCCAAGTTTGCTCTGAGATATCTTGAAAAAGTGCTCCCTTCGCAGTGCGCAACATTATTCCTGCAGGAAGTTGAGGATGTGAAGCTGATCAATTTTGAGAATGGAATGGAGCTGTACGTCGTCAGATTTTTTGCGTATCCTGGGAATTTCGAGTTCGAAGCGAGTGTGCAAGCCACTAAAACCGTTGAGGGACAGTACAACTTCAGTTTTGAGTTTGTGGAGGATATTTTGCGTATTAATTTAATTTCTAGCTATACTGGTTGTATTCGTGATAGCATTCTGGAACGATATTGCTTTTGTGCTTCGTATTACAATGATAAAGTCTAAAGGTTTATTTTTGGAAAAATCTTTCCAGACCTTTCTTTCCAAAATCTTTCTTTCTTTCCAAAACTTTTCCAGAGGATCTTCATTCATGCAGTCATCCCGATTTCATCCATAGAGCATATTATTGAGTATATATTGACAAAGTTCATGTGTCATCCGTTAGCCCTATTGGTTACTTTATAAAATTATAACATAACTTTCGGTTTTGTTTTTATCGCTAAATCCACCACTATAATGTGTCCCGATTATAACCTAGCTTCTGATAAGTGTTATAGCGTGCTAAACGTGTCTTTCCAGTAGTTTAATTCAAGAAGTGCGTTATATAATAAATTAAGTATATAGTCGGATTTTGCAATTTTCTCTTTTTAAAGCGTCAAGATTTTATTTATTTTCAAGCTCTGGTCAGGTAAAATAGGAGCCTCGAGTAATTTCTCTCAAGATCACAATTCACAAATGAAGTCAATTGAGGTATTCGAAGGGAGAGGTACGGAAGTAAAAAAATTATGTTGTTCAGCCCCAACCCGAGCTACTTCCAGGGGCGCCAACTCCTCCCGGGTGTCCTGGATGTCCTTCGGCTCCTCCACCACTTCCACCTCCCCCATTTCCACCTCCTCCACTTCCGCCACCACCACTTCCTCCCTGCACAAGAAATATATTTCAATCAAAATTAATCTGGTTACTTTCGATCTCGAGTTTGACAATTGTTCGGACACTTACGGCAGCTACAGCAGCAAAGATTGTAGCCGCGAAGGCGGCGATAATGAATGCCCTCATGTTTCTAAAATGTTGCTTGGGTGTCTGCGTCGTTCGAATGCTTCTTCAATTGTGAATTGTCATTCACATTCCGCCTTCAGAACAAAGCCAACTCACATTCATAAGCTTTTGTACCAACGGAATAGCTTCATTGGAAACTATCTCTTTCGGAAAACGGTAATATCATCGCTAATTATTAAACCAATTAAATCATCATCTTCTTGTTCTATCATTCATTCGAGAACACGGTTCCACCATCTTTGTTTTACTCATCAAACTTGTAACTATTATATGTCTTCCTGTTGTTAAAGAAAAATTCTTTAGATTTTATCGCAATAAAAAATAATGCTTTCGGATAAAAATAATATTGCTCACGTACTGCTTTTTGATTCGTCTGGATGATGCGTGAGCTTCAGCTCACGCAGGGCAATCTATGACGACCGAAGGTCGTCAAGTGCCTTTAAAAATCTAAAGAATATATGGATTTGGGTCAACCCAAAATTTGTAAATTCCACCCGTCAGCCAAAACGGTTGGTCCTACAGAGTTGGTGCTTGAACTGAAAGCGATTCCTGGAAGCAAGCGGTCATGCGCTCATTATTATTTTTCTTCTAGCATGTGACATATCTGAGATATTGACATAGGATACATTAATTTTCAATAGTTATTAAAAATTAATGTCTCCACCTTAAAGCCCATGCCAAAAAACCTTAGATCATTTACATTAAAAATATTTACATGTTCACCGGAAAGAACCACACTCCAAGACACCATCCAACCAAACTATCAACGATACTTTTGTAATCAGGCTATAATAATATCCGGATCCGGAGTACTCTTGTAGAAGTGCTACATAATTTGTTGCTATGCAATTCAGTCAGTCCCAAAGATACTTTTGATTCATCCAAATTTTGTGCGGCCTTATTAGGCCTTTCTGAATTCATACAAGTACCAATGCTTAATGCATTCAGCAATACATACCGTGAGCTTTGCAGACACAATCGATTAACTTTAGTTAGAGACCATTACAAAGGCTCATACTTGGTCATAAATATAATCTAACATTCAGCGGATTGGAGCAAAAGTTGCAAGACCCTTTCTCATTAATTGATCGATTACTTACAACATACTTTAAATTTGAAAATAAAATATAAGTAAAAAACTTGAAAATGATTCGTCTAGAGTCCCATTTAAAGCATAAAATAATGGTCCCTTAACAATGTTTGTAAATGGTTTTACTGAA